>PVIU01008081.1:0-86158 GCA_004026605.1 Ondatra zibethicus
AGAGGGGGAGCTGGTGATCAACAGTCAACAGAAGTAAAAAATTGTATCAAACCTTTAAGTCTAATGATTATTGGGGAACTTCTGTGGTTCTTTAGGCAACAGCTGTATGCCCACACATGGCATTCAGGAGCCAAGTTTGGTTCTGCCTCCTAGGGATTCAGGCCTTATATGGAGACATCAGGCAAACCAAAACAGAAAAAAAAAATGAGCCTTGCTAACTGAATGGGCAGACAAACGTGACAGATAACACACAAAAGAAGGAAAGGATGGGCTTAGCTGACAAAGGACCGAGGGGCATTTTCACTGAAAATATGCCATCTTGGGGGTACTGTGCAGCACTGCGAGTGAGGAGAGGAAGATGACTCGAACCTGTTCTGAGCAAAACACAAAAATTACAGCAACAATGGGGGAAAAAAAGGACTCTGACCAGGTGAGATCAAAACCCATTGGAAGTCCCGGTTCCAGGTGTCAGATATTGTCAGATATTGCCCTAATGGCTTCCTCAGGGGAGGGGTGAGAAGGTGCAGTCAATGTCTCAGACACTGGGAGTCAGATAGAAGGCTTACAACAGGCTCATTTATTGAACAATGAGCAAAAACTTATATACTCTCTCAGCACCCAGGTGTTCTGATCCATTGACAGTTGACCTCTCATGCTCGTCTCTTATTGGTTAGGCACAATCAGAACCTCTGACAGCACCTGTTGCTAGGCACTCTGGAAACACCACTTGGTCACTCCTTATTGGCTAGGCATAGTCAGGACCTCTGACAGCACCAGGCAGATCCCAGGTCTCCTTTTGGACTCGTAGGCCTTAGCTTCCTATACCTAACAATTAACTTTTATTTCTTAATTATCATTAACAATTTACAATAACTTAATAGCTTTCATAAGACTAGTATTTGATAGTGTAGAGCTTGTGAACAGGGACTGCGGGAGCCAAGAGGCTAGCATTGCCCTTGACAAGTTAATAGGTACCACAGTCAAATGTTAACAGATGGCCACAAATTCCTTTTCCCAAAGATAAGGAGAAGGGCTCCCTTTATATCAAGCAGGAACTTTATTCAGGTCTCAGAGGGAATGGGGGCTTTTGTCTAAATGTCTGACCTTGGGAAAAATGACTTTATAGCTTTATCTCTGTTACATTTGAGTCTTTAAACTACAGTTTCTCATTTGAATCACCTTTTAGTATCAAAATAAAACTATTAACTTAAAAGCAGTCCACAGAGAGACTGGTAACTTTCCTGATTGTTTTAGAGTGCACCATTACAGAATTTAACAGTTTCTTATATGACTCAGTTTATCAAAATAGGTTAAGGAAAGAGATAGTTATGTGGCTGCCTAAAAGCTGTTCCTCATGAATCCTTCATGGCTTTAAAGCCAATAACAACTGGGTGACTCTTATGTTACAAAATTTGACTGCCAGCACAAGTACAAGGTACATTCTTGCAAATGAAAACATTTAGATACAGCTTTAATATCTTATTTAAAAATCATCATTTTTAAATCCCATCTTTCATAAACTTTGCTTTCTTAGCAGGCCAGGAATTATCATAAAAAAAATTTATCCTAATCCCAAATACCTTGGAGACCTATTGTTTCCTGCTTGGTAGGCATACTCCATGTGTGGTACAGGAGAATTGTCTGTATTCTGTCAATCTTGATTTAAATAAACGCTGATTGGCCATTAGCCAGGATGTATGGGTGGGACAACCAGACAGGAAGTGGAGGCGGAGCAAGGAGTATAGGAGAATTCTGGGAAGCAGGAAGCTCTCTTGGCACTCCTCCCCAGACCACAGAAGAAGCAGGATGTGACCTGCCCTGCTGAGAAAGGTACTGAGCCATGTGGCTAACATAGATAAGGATAATGGGTTGATATAAGCTACAAGAGCCAATAAGAAACCTGAGCTAATGGGCCAATCAGTTTATAACCTAATGTAGACTCTGCATGATTTTCTTTGGGACCTAATGACTGAGGGACCTGGTGGGAGGACAGAAACCAAGCAGGACAGAAACCAAGATGGCAGTGAAGTCATATGACATCCATCTTCTCCAACTGTAACAACTCCAAGTTATGTGGCTGCCTAAAGATGGCAGCATGCCATGTGTTGCTTATATCCCAAAATGGAATCATGCCACATGGTTCCTTTAAGACTACCTATGCACAGGTTTTAACTATCAATTCCTAATGTTAATAGTTAAGTTAACTTTTTTCATAGATTTTATAGATTTTCTAATCATACCCAATAAAGTTACAAATCTTTAGATACAGAATGTTCATAAAAACCAATTCTAATTTTTTTGACTGTTCTGCTTTGCTGTTTTCCCTGTCACTGTGTCAGGTGGCTCAAACTGACAAAGGATATAAAGGAAACTTTCAAATAAGCATGTCTGGGTCTAGATAAGGGAGAGTCATAACCCAACTCTAGAGCCAGCATCCCAATAAAATAAACATAAAACAATGTTAAAGTTATCCACACCAAAGGACATCTGAATTCCTGTTAACCTGAATATGGTGACCATAAAGCCAGCATGACAGCAGTGATGACTGTTGCCAGCAAAGACAGCAAAAATATCTGCTCCATTTCTGTCTCAGCTCCATGCTTGCAACAAAATTCACAGACACACCAGAAAATACAGACAGAAAATACTTTCCAACCAAACACAGAGACACAACTTTCTCAAGAAATAGACAAAGTTTTCCAACAAGACAAACAAAACTTTCCTCAGGAAACAAACAATACTTTCCAATGGAAACCAGAACCAGACAGGTGGGCAAGAACTCACTGTATGTGCTGGGGTCCCATCAAATACCCTCCACGCCCCAGATAGAGAATGTACAAAACAGAACCAGACTATGACTCACCAGGAGGCCTCTGTAGATGCTTGCTGCTTTTCTCAGCATGGCAGTTCACTAGGATGATCTGAGAACTGAAGGTAGCCGCAGAGCCTTGGAAGGTCTCAAGGCATGTGCCTCCTGCAGTGGCCTCTCAGCTGTAAAGTTCCAAACTAAAGGTCCATCTTTAGAATTTGTGTATATGGTCTATATCTTGTTGGAGGCCTCCAGAAAATGTTAATCCCACTGCTCAAGAATAAGACCACTACCATAATTTAAAGTCAAATTAGAATCAAGCTTTAATTAAATACTGACTAGGTGAATGGGATCTGGCCGGGTCCATTTCTGGGTTCCCAGAAGATAGTTCTGAATCATGTTTTTCAGTGGTTTAAATATGTCCCATCAGGTCCTATCAGAGGAAAGCTTACATCCTGATGTACATACGACCTATATCTTAACAAGAGAAAGTGCAGACAAAGACCACTCTTTTATTTCCAGGCCATCCAGACCTGAATAATCACATGACTACAAGTTTGACTATTATAAATGACTATCTATTAGTTTGTAATTTTAAATTATACATTACGTTTTTAAATGAGCTGTATAAGCATAATATCTTAAACAAGAGTGAAAATATACATATAACAAAATTGACCTTAAATTTGTATCAAGAAACCAAAGTCCATACCGATATAAAGTATTCATTTCTATATCATATCTCCCCCCTTTTTAAAGAAGGTATTTGCTATGACCATTAACCACCCACTATTAACCCCTTTTAAATGAAAACAAACATTTATAAACAATCATTTTGGGAATTTGCATTTTCTTTTCTCCAAACTGCTTCCTGCTATTTGTTGGGCAAAGTACTTTTAGGGTACATGGAGACCTTTCCTGGGGTCTTGCTCAATCAAACCACATTAGCCTGGAAGGAATCCACAGGTTCCCATCCCTTGTGGAAACAAAAATCCTCTTTTTCAAAGTAACACATCCTTAGAATCTCACATTAGACAAGAGTGCATCCTGACGTATTTCCTGCATGTGAATCTCCCAAGCACTTCTGAACCTCCCACCTACATGTGAGCAAGCACACCTGGTTCAGATCGCTCACACAAACTTGTTGAGAGGAGCGAAAATGCATGGCTTATTATATCCCATAAACAACAGCCTCCAGCATTTGGGTAAGGGGCTTACAGATCAGAGGCATTTCGTTTCATGGATCTCTAAAGCATAGCAATTAAAATTTAAAATGTAACTTTGGCTCTTACGTTATATACTCACAGCTGAGGATTTGAAATTAGGAACTGACATGAGAGACAAGAAACATTTGTCTTTCTGGGTCTGGTTTACATCACTTAATATAATATTTTCTAAGTCCAACCATTTAAAAAAATTCATGATTCTCTTTTTCTTTACAAACAAATAGTATTCCATTGTGTATATGTGCCATATTTTCATCACCCACTCATCTGTTGGAGGATACTTAGGCTGATTCTTTTTCCTGGCTATTGTGAGTAAGGCAGCAATGAATATTGAGAAGCATAACTTCGTACTACACTCTAAATCTTACACTTATACCCACATGTAAGTGTAGCTACATCCACTCATCAAATAAGCTTCTCGCTACAGCAAACAAAGACTGTAAAAGAAAACTGTAACTAGACACAATGCAGAGATTAGTGGATCTTGAAGATCCCAGCCCCTCTGGATATATCTACATCACAACTCTTACACCTATACCTCAGGGAGAATCACAGAAGAGGATATGGAAAAATTGTAGGAGCCTGAATACTAGGAAATCTGCTGCATAACAATCTTACCTAAAAGTGGCTTCATAAACAAGGCAAGAACAATGACAATACCAATTGACATTCTAAACTGAATGGGAAAATTTTCTTAGAGCTCTTCCTTAGACAAAGAATTACGGGCAACTAATGACTGCTGAAAGAAGGAGAATTCATCTCTCCTAGGTATGAGATCCCTTATTGGTTGTCCAATATAGGGTGACCAGCCTAGAAATCATATAACAAACAAACAACAAAAATGGACTCAGAATGTTTCAGACACACAGAAATATACACATACACACACATACACAAAGATAAAGAGGCTGTCAGATTCAGGAGGTGCAGACATAGGAGAGTTCAGAAAGAAAAAGGAAGGGGGAAAGTGATATAATTCTTTTTCAATTAAAATATATAAAAACAAAAATATATTGTTTACTATTTTCCTAATTTACAATATAAAATTTGATAAGCCAACATCACATAGTGTTTAAAGATTCCCTGACAGTTTGCTGTTTACCAATTCTTCTCAGCCTTTCAGGAAGTCAATCAAGAGCATTTCTCCTCTCCAGGTTCCTTTCTGATGCTTTCAGGAAGTTGTGTTGTATACCATACAGTATTACTATTAATATTGCATCTGAGAAATTGACATAATGTTTTAAAAATATATTCTATTTATAGAGATTGAAATAATTTATTTCAAGATTCACCTTTCACAAATAAATAAACTATGTAGAAAGAAAAGGAGGTATGTATCCAAGTCAATACAAACAATCACTAGCAGAAATCAGACTAGCTAGAACCAGTACAGATTGAATCTGAGTCCACTTTGCTTTTATACTGCCCCCTTCAGATTTTCCTTGATTGAATCTTCAGAGCTGTCAGTTGTCATTTGCTAACAGTTACTTCCATTCTAAGGTTCTCCGCAACAATGAATTATAACTAAACTCTCTTTTAGACCCTCAGCTCAATTCTTGGTGGTCACACGGTCTGACTCTAAGACAATGTGGAAGGTGACCTCTAGTATGCAAAATCAATTCCACTGCCCCCAAGGCAAACCTCTGAATGGCTGTCCCTCCTTTTCAATTATCAAGGCACTATGCAATCCTAACTTGACAAATGGACATTTTAAAGTTTAAATGTGATTGATGATTTTCATTGCTTAAGTAAACATAGCTTTGCTTCAAGTAGTGAACTGTAAAGTGAAAGTCTAGAAAAAAATGATAAATACACTAGTGTCAAAATTTATAGTTTTACTAATGGATATTCATATAACACTACTAAATCTACCAAATATATGGCATTGATATACATGATACTTTTCTGTGCTGTAGGAATTTTACCAATCCGAAATTTAAATCTCCATGAAAATTTCCTATATTTATATAAGTATTGGAGCGAACATGCTTTCTGTCTCTCATCATCCTATTAACAGTGTGAAGCCACAAACATAATTACAAAACATGGTAATGCTAAAACTATAGCCCCAAATAAGTCAATAATGTCATTTTGTACATATGAAATATTTGATAGATATGCTTTATTTGTCTCCCTCCCCTTCTGTCTCCGTTGTACCCTCTTGCCCCCTGTTTTATTTTTTTCCTTTCTCCCTTTAAGTTTCTGCCTCACATGAAACTTTATACTTTCATGTTCTACACACACATAAATACAGATACACACACACACACACACACACACACACACACACATATATATATATATATATATAAATCGAGATTCAGCATTCATAAAAAGTATATGATTCCTACTTTTCACAACCAGGTCTTTTTTCCTCCATTATTGGATGTTTATTCCATCTATTACTATTTTCTTTATAACTTTTATTAAAAATATAACAGGAATTTCTCTCCATTAACCTATTTGTGTACTTCATTATACATATACATATATATTGCACATGTTGACTCAACTCAATCCTGTGTACCTGGAATAAAATAAACTTGGTCAGTGTGTATGGACTGCATAATGAAATATAAACTTCAATTTGTAAGTGTTTAATTTTATTTATAAGTTTTCAATTGTAAGTATTTTAGTGAGAAATTTTGTGTTCATCAGAAAAATTCATATATAAGTTTCCTGTCCTGTTTTATTCCTAACTAGATTTTCAGTGTAAGCCCTCACTGCTATAAACTTTCTTTTTCAAAGGTACTTTTACTCTATCATAAAGGTACTGAGAAGTTGTATTTTATTTTTCAATTGATTCAATTAATGTTTACATTTCTTCTTTGCTTTCTTCAATGATCTATTATCCATTCAATAGTGTATGAATTGGGGTTCTTTAGAGGAACAGAAATGACAGAATGAATATATATGTTGTTGTGGGTAGCTCATCAGAAATAACCACTCACACACATTTAGAGCCAATTGAAAATCTGAGATCACATTCAGGTATTTGCGGTGTGGTCCCTAGTGTGCAGAAACCACGACCTGGCATATTGCATCTTGCTTGACAGCTTCAGGGAGTTTTGCAGAAGTAAGTAGTTTGAAGCAAACCATTTAACAGAAGCTAAGATAAGCAATTAGTTGGAGGGGGGTTCTGCACAAACAGGCAGTTTAACAAAGGCTAGGTTAGGTAAGACGTCCTGATCTTGGGTTCCTAGAATAGAGTTGGGTAGTTTTCCATGGGATTCTTCATCAAGGAGAACAGATTCTACATATACCTGAAATGGCCTAAGCATGATTACTAAGTGGAGGCACTTCTGCATTGTCTTGCACTGTCACAAGTGTGCGTGTGTGTGTGTGTGTGTGTGTGTGTGTGTGTGTGTATAAATGAAAAAACTATTAAATCTGCTTACACTGAAATAGTAATGTAAGTGAGGGCAGAGTGAATCCACTATACTAGACCATCCATGGGTAGTAAGGAAAGTTTATTGTAAGTATGAACTGCCATGTGGCTTTTTCTCCAGTGATAGAAAATAGAGACGTTTGGGGAAGTGCAAAGCTGCCATGGTTACTTCTTAGAAGGCAGAGAGGACAGCGAACTGGTGACTGACTTTCCTATCTCCTGGGATCAGAATGAAGCATAAAGGAAACGTGGTGGAGGTGGTAAAATGTAACAGCTGTATTAGTGTGGAGGAGGTAGCAGGTCATCTGTAAGAGCCTGGTGGCTATGATATGCATTACAGATAAATGTTAGTAGGGAACCAGATTCCCCATTTGTCTGATGTAATGGGAGACAGCTATTCCAGACAGAAACTGAGGAATGCCGCTTGTAGGCTTTTATCTCTCCATTAGCAATCCCTCTATTCATCTTGTCAGAATTCAGCCTGAGCTGAGCCCAAACTGTCATTCTGGGATATAGTCAGTGGCACTGCCTTTGTATGTAGAGGAGGGAGTGGCCTAATAAATGACAGAAACTATCTCATACCTGATTGACTGACAACCAAGCAGTTGCTCCATCCTTGAGGCTGGGAAGCTCAGCAATTGGAGCAGTCCACAATGGCTGTCTCATACAGAGATGCCAAGAATCTGGTAGTTGTTCAATTCACAGAGCTAGGTGCCTCAGCATTCCCAATCTGCTATGGAAAATTAGAGGGTTCCTCAAGAACCAATGGTCCTCTGTCAATGACTGAAGCCTCAAAATTCTGGTTTTATATCAGCAAAGGAATTAGCAGCAGCAGCAGAAGCAGCAGCAGGGTAAATTTACTATATGGCAGTAGGGAAGACCAAGAAAATAAAAGGTAAATAAATCTTCCTTCTACCATGCCCCGTTTTATCTGAACTTTTATCAGAAGTTGAAGTCCATATTCAGAGTGGATCTTCCCACTGTCAATTAAGGGCGTCAGGACAATCTGCAGTTGCAGTTCCGTATTCTAATGATCCTAATTCATGACAAATTCACATTAGAACACATCATCACACTCTCCAAGTACATTTGCAGTTTCTATTGTTGCCCTTACTGTTGATTTCTAATAGGGTTCAATAAGATACAAATAATCACTTCAATTTGTCTGTGTTCCTTAAAGCTTATATTAGCTATTTTGAAAGTAACTCAGGGCACTTTCATTTTTGGTCATAGCTCCCAAAATGGCACCACACAAAATGAGCTGGGACCTCCCCCATAAATCTCTAATTAGAAAAATGCTGTACTGGCTTGCCTACAGCCCGATGTAGGCAAAATGAAGGCAAAATGCATCTTATGGATGTATTTTCTTAGTTGAGGTTCCTTCCTCTCAGATGGCTTTAACTTTGTCAAGTTGACATAAAACTATCATCACCCCCCATCTAGTTTCCTTACATTTGGAATACAACCATGTTTACTTCAACCCTTTAGTTCACATAGTTAGGTAGCAACACTTTATTTCAACTCTTTATTTATGGGTTTGTTGTGCTATGATTAATGATGAATATTAGCATACATACTGTAATATGCGAATTGGATTCTTAGGCCAGTTTACAAAAGCCTCTTTAATCCAAATATGGATGAATCAAAGAATTTCAAATCTTTCCATAACAACCTGTCCTTTCACTCAAATCTCAATATATTTTATTTATGCAAGCAGAGTATATTTGTCCCGATCAGCGGGAAATGAATGGAGATCCTGAACCCTGGAGGGAAAAGGAATGAAAGGAACAAGAGACACAAGAAATGGATAGCAAGTCTGTATTCTGATCAAGCTGCGAACTTTATTTTTTCTCAGGAGCATTGTATAGCAAAAAGGCAGGGGGAGGGTAGGATGCTAGAATATCAGGTCTGGAGGCATCCCCCTAGCAGATAGGAAGAGATAAGGAGGTGCTGAGGGTCTGTAAATATTTACTAACAAGGGAAATGCTAATTACATCTGGTACCTGGGATCCACAGGTCTGCAGGGGATCTTAACTCACAGGGAGATAAGGTCATCCTAGGCCTGGAACTTGCCCTACAGAGGCTTCTGAATTGCTTACTTAATTTGTGACTAAGATGGCTTGACTATAACCAAAATACAGGTCTTTGCTCCTGGAATTTCCTCCCTTTTTATAAGTATTAGTATGAGGCTAGTTAAAGTCATCTAGTAGATGAGCAGGCATTAATGGGCACGGAGGAGGGGTGGGAACAGAGGCCCGATCCTCCCACACTTACTTAGTCAGGGAAATTTCTTTCTAACTTGGTGGAGGAAATTTCTTTTCAAAGTTACAGATGTTTTTTGGGGAGGAGAGGGTCTAGGTTTTTATGTCAATACCTCTGGACATCAACCTCTATGCAATCAGGCATGTTCCTCAGGAGACCAAGAGATGGAATGCATGGTCCTCTCCTTGCTGTGTTTTGCCTTGCACCCCTTGCTGGTGCTCATGTCTGTCGTGGACAGGCACACAGATCTTTGGGTTTTATGTAGCTCCTATAGGAGACTGGCTCTCAAGGGGCTCTTCTAGCCCTTGATCAGCCAGATCAAGTTAGTGATAATGGACTTGAATGGGCTTGGAGACCAGGGAGTCCACCTGTTGGTGAATAAACCTAGTGTGTAACATGAAGGGCCGGGCTTGTCGGGGGTTTATGTCCTGCCCGGTCCCCCAGCCATTTAGTCCCAGAGAAAATCACACAGAGAAGTCTATATTAATGATAAACTGATTGGCCCATTAGCTCAGGCTTCGTATTAGCTCTTATAACTTATATTAACCCATTATTCTTATCTATATTAGCTACATGGCTCAGTACCTTTCTCAGAGGGGCAGGTCACATCCTGCTTCTTCAGTGGTCTGGGCAGGAGTGGGAAAAAAACTTCCTTCTTCCCAGAATACTCCTGTTCTCATTGCCTCACCTCTACTTCCTGTCTGGTTTTCCTGCCTATACTTCCTGCCTGGCTAATGGACAATCAGCATTTATTTAAATCATGACTGACAGAATACAGACAATTCTCCTGCACCACTAGTGAGCCTATTGAAGGCCCACAGTCCAAAAAAAGGGGTTCAATAGGGAGGGCAAGAGGGTGGTGACCCAGGGGGAGGTGGAAAAAACAGTTTTAAACCATCCCTCCTCTTGCTCTCTTTGCTTTCTTCTACGGTCTAATCCTTTCCTGACCTTAGTCATACTGTCTCTAACTATTCCAGTGTGATCAGTATAGAAACAACATTCCTCTTTTAAAGCAGCACAAAGGATCAAAATCTAAAATTCTTAACATACATTGAAAGACCCCAACTGATTTTTCATAACAAACTGGATGAATTGGGTAATGGGACAGATTCTTCCTCCCTGCTCCCCCTCCCCACACAGCAGGAGGGCTAGCAATTATCAGAACTGGTCACAGTCCTGGGCAGGAAGGCTAGCAATTATCAGGACCAGTCACATTCTTCTAAACAGATGATTATCAGAACTGGTCATAGTGAGTGATTACCAGACTGTAAACCGAGTCACGATGGAACAGGCAGCTTGTCACGTATTCAAGGTTTTTCTGGGAATAGGCTGAACTATGTTAATTTCATTCTGGGTTGAAGATCTAGACCAATCCCAATTGTACCCATACCCCATATTATAATTTATGTAAAACTTGTGATTTTGTCTATAAAAACTTGCTTGCATGGATACTCGGGGTGCTTGGCTATCCCAAAGCCGGGCACCCGCTTGCACAAACGTAAATCATGAATTAAACCTCGTGCTTTTGCATCTGACGGCCTGGTTATTGAGTCTGGGGGCTCCTCGGCGATAAGACCACTCTGAGGGTCTTTCAACATTAAACCCAAACATTTACAGGGTGTGTCAAACTTTTCTCAACATCTATAAGCAGTTACAAATATCATAAGGTCAATTTCAGTAAGAGTACAATGACATCGCTGTTATCAAATAACAGTTTCAGTCTCTGAACAAAAGTTAAACCCTTAGTTTGTCCCCTTCTTAAGTGAAGAGGGGTTAGTTCAGTCTGCATTTCAGCTCTAAAGCAAACAGGATTCAAACCACAGAAAATTGTAGTCACATGGTCAGGTCATCTCAGCAGGGCCTCTGTGTCTGTGTCCCACCTCTGGAAGCAGCTCAGCATCTGTTCCTCAGGGCAGATGGCGTTCCTGGGTGAGGTGAGCTGGATTCAGCTATCAGAAGCAGGAAACACATCTTGGCAATTATCTCAGCAGGGTCTCTTTGTCTGAAATCTTTGGAGGGGGAATGGCACCCTGCAGTGCAGAGTGGTGGCAGCGGGTCCTGTGATCAGGCACTCCTCTCTGTGGGGGCAGGGAATACTGGATCAAGGACTCCTCTCCAACTGTTTCTCGAACTCTACTATGGGATGTTTATAGCTATGATGCTATCATGTCTGTCACTCCTTTACTCTACATGCAGTCATCTCATTTAGCTTTTATTTTCTTTCTGTGAAAAAAGAGCATAAACACATCCTCCACCCCAAATATAGGCCGAGTCTTTTTATAATTCATTGCAAGGGCTTTTTTACCTTGCCTTATCAAAGGTCACCTTGGTGCTATCATGTCAGATCTGTCTGCAGCAGTTCTGTCTGCAACTTTTATCCTCTTAAGTTGTTTTTAAAGAGCTATATCGTGCTCCACAATTCCTTTGTATTATTAACCATATATGTAGTTCTTCCATTGGAAGAGTAAAATTTAGCATAGCATTCTTTAAGGGATCTTTAGCTATAACATTAGCAAAATACAGTTGCGTGAACTGCAGCAACCATCATCTGGGAAAAGATTATTATTCTGGCCTTTGAACTGAGCAAACACAATTGTCCAAGAATTACTTTCTTAAAATTATCAATTAATCTATTGCTTAGTATAAGAAATATTGATCACAGTCAATACTCTGTTAAACTATCTCCTAGATTTTATGTTCCTCTTTTGTATTAGGCAGGCTACTTCTTTAAATTAAGAGTTTAATATCTTAATTGGCAAAACTGGGAAGATGCAGCTATAAAAAGCATTTTGCTTTTTATAAAACTACTGTAGAATAAGTTTTGTACTTAATATACACACTTTCTATAGCTGAATTATAATTAATATACTGTACTTGCTGACTATATTATACTCTACCTGTTAATCTATACTTTACATGCTTGAGCATCTGTTTGGTAGGTTTCACAATAAGTACTCTACTACCTGTTAATCTATACTTTACCTGCTTGAGCATCTGTTTGGTAGGTTTCACAATAAGTACTCTACTGGAAATCAGCTCATTGCTCCCTTTAATAATTTTACCTAGTGGCTCAATATCTCCCAAAAGAATATTATAACTAAGGCTTTAACCATTGTATATTTAATTAAAAGTTTGTAAGCTATTCTCCTCTTAAGTTGCAAGTCTGCCTAGCTGATAGGAAAATGAAAAAAGAAAGCATATTTAACTAATGATGCTGGCCTAATTAAACATCAATGTAGAAGAATGAAAACAGATCTATATTTATCTTTATGGACAAAACTCAAGTTTAAATGAATCAAAGGCCTCAACCTAAAACTAACCACATTGAACCTTACAGAAGAAAAAAATTAAAAGTACACTTGAATGCATTGGTACAACTCAAACACAGCCTCAGTAGCACAGACATTGAGAGAAACAATTAATAAATCAGATCTCCTGAACTGAGAAGCTTCTGTATAACATAGGATATAATCAACAAGACATAATATCAGCCTATAGAATGGGAAAATATCTTTACTAACCATTAATCCTTTCCAAAAACATATATGAAGAACTCAAGAAATTGGTCATCAAAAGAACAAATAATCCAATAAAATTATATGTTACAGACCTAAACTGAAAACTCTCAACAGATGAACTTAAAATGACTGAAAAACACTTTAAAATGCTCAAGCATAACATCCTTAATCATTAGAGAAATGCAAATCAAAACTCTGAGATTCCATCTTATCCCTGTAAGAATGACCAAGAGTAAAGACACTACTGACAGTGAAAGACCCTCAGAGTGGTCTCATCACCGAGGAGCCCCCAGACTCAATAACCAGGCCATCAGATGCAAAAGCACACAGTTTAATTCCACTGTTGCGCAAGCGGGTGCCCAGCTTCAGGAGGGCTAAGCACCCCAAGTATCCGTGCAAGCATGTTTTTATAGACAAAATCACAAGTTTTACATAAATTATAATATGGGGTACGGGTACAATTGGGATTGGTCTAGATATTCAACCCAGAACGAAATTAACATAGTTCAGCCTATTCCCAGAAAAACCTTGAATAAGTGACATCCTGCCTTTTCCATCGTGACTGTTCCATCTTGACTCAGTTTACAGTCTGGTAATCATTCACTATGACCAGTTCTGATAATCATCTGTTTAGAAGAATGTGACTGGTTCTGATAATTGCTAGCCTTCCTGCCCAGGACTGTGACCGGTTCTGATAATCATCTGCTTAGAAGAATGTGACCTGTTCTGATGATTGCTAGCCTTCCTGCCCTGTTGGGAGTGTGGGGGGAGGAAGAACCTGCTGGAGTGCAACAATTAAACCTGTTTACCATGCTTTGTAGTTTCCCATTACCCGACTCATCCAGTTCGTTATGAAAAATCGGTTGGGGTCTTTCAACAGTTTATGCTTAAGATAATGTGGGGTAAAGAAGAAACTCTACTGCTGGAAGTGCAAACTGGCGTAGCCACTTTTGGATTACAGTATGGCAATTTTTTAAAATTAGTCAACCTTAAAACTCAGAAATACCCCTTTTGGGCCTATATACAAAAGATGTTCATTTATACCATAAGGACATGTGCTCAACTATGTTTACAGCAGAATTATTTTGTCATAGACAGAATCTGAAAACAACGCAAAATGCAACTATTTTACATATATAATAAATGAGAGACATTATCTTTTACAATAACCACAATACCATAAAATATCTTGGAGTAACTCTAACCACACAAATGGAAAAACTTGCATAAGAACTTTAAATCTCTGAAGAAAGAAATTTAAGACTTCAGAAAATGGACTTTAAAACTTCACTATAGAGCCATAGTACTGAAAACAATACATCTTGGATATGAATTTACATGCCTATGAACAGCAGATTTTTGACAAAGAAGCAAAACTGTGAAATGGAAAAGAAGCATATTTAACCTGCTTATTTATTTTTAATTGTCCTGAAGTTGCAACTCTCAGATGCTGCCTTATTTTAAATCTGCCTTTCAGCTTCCATTTGAAGCTGTGCCACATGGCAAGGGGTAGGACACAGTCTCCCTCCACCTGCTGGACAGCCTGTTGTCCCAAGCTCTGGCTGACAGAGCTGCCTGAATTTTACCCTTATTCCCCATGTCTTGAAGGACTCTTTGAGTCCGCGAGTAAACAAATTCTGTTTAGCAAATGCTTGTCCCATAGTAATTTTACCTTGCATCACTGTGTTGAAACCTCTGAATCTGACTCACAGTCGGGTGGCCCCTGGTTCTCGCTGAACCAGTGCTTAGTGCTGCTGGCCGCGCGGTGGCTCAATGGGTGAAGACAGGCCTGTCCTGTGTGCAATGATATTCCTCAAGCCTCCACGATGTTCTCAGGTCCCTGTTCAGGCGCCATATGTCCCGACCAGTGGGACACAAACAGTGCCGGATTCGTCCTGAGGGGAGGAATGAAAGGGACAAGAGACACAAGAAATGGACAGCAAGTCTGTATTCTGATCAAGCTGCCAACTTGTTACGAGCTGTGGGGTTTCAGGTCCAGGTTCTTTGCGCGTAGTACTATGAGGACTCAGTGCCCTTCTCCCCAGGGATCGATGAGTAACCAGACCAAGCAAGAGAATTGTCTTTATAATGATTCTTTACTAGCAACCTCAATATCCAATGTATCAATGGGGTTTACAATCTTAATAGGTATGGGGGATGGATGATGGGCAATGCACAGGCAATTCAATATCACAATTAGTAATCCTACTAATCCTAATACATAAAACCAATTCATAACCTTAATTTGACTTATCACTTATCTATAAAACACTTCTTAACCTTAATACTACTTATCACTTATCTATAAAACACTTAACCTTAATACAACTTATCAATTAACATTTCCTAATCTTATCAATTATCCATAAGATATCTCTTACTATTTCACACACTAAAATATGTATTAACATATCTATGCTCTTCTCTTAATAGCATCACATGACCTGGTGTTCTTCAGCTTTAAAAGAGATTTTTTGGATTTCCTCAGGCTGGACCCCTGATAGCACTGGGGGCTTGACAGTGAGGCTCAACTCTTGACCCTGTAGTCTACGTTTGGGAGAAAAGGCATTTGATGTCCTGCTTTCAGGCTGGTAGCCAGTACTGTATCAATTCTTGACCGTGTAGTCTGTGGCCTGGTACTAGTCTATCTCAGAATGCCTGGTCTCTGGACTCTGCTTTCGGGTGACAGAGTCTCAGGAGACAAGGCCTTAGTTCTCTGCTCTAGAGATGGCAAAGTGTTCTGTTTGCTCTCAGGGCAGGAGGCAAAGCTCTGCTCTCGGGATGGCAAAGCATTCTGGGGATTTTGCTACGAGGCTGCCAGGGCCATCATTAAAGTGAGATAACTGCCCTGCTTCGGCCCTCTCTCTTTATGGCAGTTTCAAACTGCCTCTCCTTTGATCCTTCTGATAACCAGATGTCCTAGGTTATCAGTATTGACTGACCACAGAAGGCTGCGGGTCTTTCTTCTGTGGCAAGATTACTTTCATTACCAAGGTTGCTGGATGAGCCTCCCCATCTGGCAGAGCCCGATGGCTGTGGCAGCCTTCAAGTGGGCAAAATGTTCTCTTAATATTTCACCTTAGTAATTTTCCACACCACACACAAGAAGAAATCCTTTAACACTACACCAGGTTGCACTGATTCTTATTCTATAATTTTTCTGCTCTATCTACACTACAGATTTCCCTCTTTATTTATTCATTCAGAAGAATCTTTTTCCATGCTCATTACATGACTTTATTTTTTCTCAGGAGCATTATATAGCAAAAAGGCAGGGGGAGGGTAGGATGCTGGAATGTCAGGTCTGGAGGCATCCCCTAGCTGATAGGAAGAGATAAAGAGATGCTGAGGGTCTGTAAATATTTACTAACAAGGGAAATGCTAATTACTTCTGGTACCTAGGATCCACAGGTCTGCAGGGGATCTTATCTCACAGGGAGATAAGGGTCATCCTAGGCCTGGAACTTGCCTAACAGAGGCTTCTGAATAGTTTACTTAATTTGTGACTAAGATGACTTGACTATAACCAAAATACAGGTCTTTGCTCCTGGCATATATTGTTCATAGAAGTCATTAAATGTTTGCCAATTGGTCATTTCAACCTAGTTGATGACTTTATTGCTTATCTCAAAGACCTCATTGTTCCATGTTGTTTGGAAAGACCAGGATAAAATACAGACCCTCTAGCAGGAAGAGTACAGTGAAAAATCTAGGTTAGCCAGTTCAGTAACGCTGTTCCAGAAACTAGCTGACCATAATGTTAGATTATAATTTTTTAGAGTTTCTTTATATTAATTTTTTTTCATATTCTTTATTTTTTTATTCAAAAATTTACACTTCCTCCCCTTCTCCCAGTCCCCTCGCATTCCCCCCTACCCCTCCTCCCTCCCCCTGCATTCTTAAGAGAGGGCATGGTACCCTGCCCTGTGGGAAGTCCAAGGCCCTCCCCCCTCCATCCCGGCCTAGGAAGGTGTGCATCCAGATCAACTAGGTTCCCAAAAAGATAATACATGCAGAAGAGATAGGTCCTAGTGACATTATTGATGGCTTCTCAGTCTGCCCCCATTGGCAGCCACATTCAGAGAGTCAGGTTTGATCATATGCTCATTCAGTCCCAGTCCAGCTGGATTTGGTGAGCTTCCATTAGATCAGGCACACTTTCTCAGGGTGTGGACCAGCCCCTCACCGTCCTAACTTCCTTGCTCATCTTCTCCCACCTTCTGCTCTTTGACTGGACCTTGGGAGCTCAGTCCATTGCTCTGATGTGAATGTGGGTCTCTGTCTCTATCTCCATCCACCAGACAAAATTTCTATGGTGATGATGAAGATATTCATCAATGTGACTCTGGGACAAGGCTAGTTCAGGCACCCTCTCCTCTGTTGCCAAGTACCTAGCTGAGGACATCCCCTTGGACGCCTGGAATCCTCTCTAGTGCCAAGTATCTTGCCAATCCTAAAATGACTCCCTTAATATAGATATCTTATTCCCTTCTCCAATATCCACCTTTCCTCCATCTCCACCCTCCCACTCCCCCAAGCTCTCCACAGTCCTTCTGTTCTCCCTTCTCCTTTGCCCTCTCCCCTTCCCACACCTCCCCACCTCTACCCCCATCCTTATCCCTGCCTCCGTGCTTCCAACTTTTGTCTGGTGATCTTGTTTGCTTCCAATTACTAGGAGGAACTATATATGTTTTTCTTTAGGTTCACCTTGCTATTTGGCTTCTCTAGGCTTGTCTTAATGTCCTTTGTTAATGGCTAGAGTCACTAATGAGTGAGTACATACCATAATCATCTTTTTGGGTTTGGGTTACCTCACTCAGGATAGTGTTTTCTATTTCCACCCATTTGCATGCAAAATTCAAGATGTCATTGTTTTTTACCGCTGAGTAGTACTCTAATGTGTATATATTCCACACTTTCTTGATCCATTCTTCCATTGTGGGGCACCTAGGTTGTTTACAGGTTCTGGCTATTACAAATAATGCTGCTATGAACATAGTTGCACAAATGCTTTTGTAGTATGATTGGGCATCTCTTGTGTATATTCCCAAGAGTGGTATTGCTGGATCCTGAAGTAGGTTGATTCACAATTTCCTGAGAAACCGCCACACTGATTTCCAAAGTGGTTGTACAAGTTTGCATTCCCATCAGCAATGGATGAGAGTTCTCCTTACACTACATCCTCTCCAGCATAGGCTATCCTTGGTGTTTTTGATTTTAACTATTCTGAAAGATGAAAGATGGTATCTCAAAGTTGTTTTGATTTGCATTTCCCTGATAGCTAAGGAAGTTGAACATGACCTTAAATATCTTTTGGCCATTACAACTTCTTCTGTTGAGAATTGTCTGTTCAGATCATTACCCCATTTTTTAATTGGGGTATTTAGAATTTTAATGTCTAGTTTCTTGAGTTCTTTGTATATTTTGGAGATCAGACCTTTGTCTGATGTGGGGTTGGTGAAGATCTTCTCCCATTCAGTAGGATGCCTTTTTGTCTTAATGACAGTGTCCTTTGCTTTACAGAAGCTTCTCAGTTTCAGGAGGTCCCATTTGTTCATTGTTGTGCTTATTGTCTGTGCCACTGGGGTTTTCCATAGGAAGTAGTCTCCTGTGCCCATGTATTGCAGGCTACTTCCCACTTTCTCTTCTATCAGGTTAAGTGTGGTCAGATTTATATTGAGGTCTTTAATCCATTTGGACTTGAGTTTTGTGCATGGTGATAGATAAAGGTCTAATTTCATTCTCCTATGGGTTAACATCCAGTTATGCCAGCATCATTTGTTAAAAATGCTTTAATTCTTCCATTGTATAATTTTAGCCTCTTGGTCAAATATGAGGTGTTCATAGGTTTGTGGATTAATATCCGGATCTTCAATTCGATTCCATTGGTCAACGTGTAGGGGTTAAAAATACGTATGTTCAATATGTTCAATTCCTTAGCTAGGCCTTCACCTTTTGCACCCAAGCCCCCAGTCTTGGCAGAACAGGATGAGTTATAAGTAACTTTTAACGAGCAAGATGAAACCTCCTTTTAGTGAACAGGATGAGGTCATAAACAATTCCAATTAACTGCTTATCTAAACAAGACTGGCCAAGCCATAGTGTCCAGGTGGACCCACTGATATCCTGTGAGAGCATCTGGGGGATCCTGTGAGAGCGTCCGGGGGTCTCCTTTCCCAGGGATCAAAGGAACTTAGACTGGCTGAACTCAAAATGACCTTCTATTGATATGTAGCAGTTGCTTATAGCCAATCACTATATTTCCCACCATCCCTATACTATGCTTGCTATCTTTCCCTATAAATATAGCTTGTGATTGTCGTTCAGGGCTCTCTGCTCAATCCCGGGTTACTGGAGAGCAGGAGCCCGTTTGAAAACATAGAATTAAACCTCTTGCTTTTGCAACAATTTGTGTGGTTCTTAGTGGTCTCTGGAGTACATGCCCGGGAGGTTAGCACCCAAGAATTGGGGTCTAACAAACGTCTCTGTTTTTATGCTAATACCAAGCTGTTTTCATTACTGTAGTTTTGTAATAGAGTTTGAAGTCAGGGATGGTAATGCCTCCTGCAGTTCCTTTATTGTATAGGATTGTTTGGGCTATCCTGGGCTTTTTTTTCCATATAAAGTTAGTTATTTTTCTCTCAAGGTCTATGAAGAATTTGTTGGGATTTTGATGGGAATTGCATTGAATCTATAGATTGCCTTTGGTAGAATTGCCATTTTTACTAAATTGATCCTACCAATCCAGGAGCATGGGAGATCCTTCCATTTTCTGGTATCCTCTTCGATTTCTTTCTTCAAGGTCTTAAAGTTCTTGTCAATTAGATCTTTTACTTCCTTGGTTAGTGTTACCCCAAGATCCTTTATGCTATTTGTGGCTATCGTGAAAGGTGATGTTTCTCTGATTTCCCTCTCTGTTTCTTTATCCTTTGTGTGTAGGAGGGCTACTGATTTTTTTGAGTTGATGTTGTATCCTGCCACTTCACTGAAGGTATTTATCAGTTGTAGAAGTTCTTTGGTAGTGGTCTTAGGGTCAGTAATGTACATTATCATATCATCTGCAAATAACGAAAGTTTGACTACATTAAAGAGATAGGAGAGAGTGGACAGGCTTGTCTTATTCCTGATTTTAGTGAAATCGCTTAGAGTTTCTCTCCATTTAATTTGATGTTAGCTGTCAGCTTGCTGTATATTGCTTTTATTATATTTAGATATGCTTCTTGTAACCCTAATCTCTCCAAGACCTTTATCATAAAGGGGTGTTGAATTTTGTCAAATGCTTTTTCAGCATCTAATGAAATGATCATATGGTTTTTTCTTTCAGTTTGTTTATATGATGGATTAAATTGATAGATTTTCATATGTTGAACCAGCTCTGCATCTCTGGGATAAAGCCTACTTGATCATAATGAATGATTTTTTTGATGTGTTCTTGGATTCTGTTTGCCAGTATTTTATTGAGAATTTTTGCATTGATGTTCATAACCGAGACTGGTCTGTAATTTTCTTTCTTGGTTGCATCTTTGTGTGGTTTTGGTATCAGGGTAATTGTAGCTTCATAAAAAAAGTTTTGCAATGACCCTCTGTTTCTATTATGTGAAACACATTAAGGAGTATAGGTATTAGCTCTTCTTGGAAGTTCTGGTAGAATTCTACATTAAAACCATCTGGTCCTGGGCTTTTTTTGGTTGGGAGGTTTTTGATGACAGCTTCTATTTCCTCGCGACTTATAGGTCTATTTAAATTGTTCACCTGGTCTTGATTTAATTTCAGTATGTGGTATTTTTCTAACAAACCGTCCATTTCTTGTACATTTTCCAATTTTGTGGCATATAGGCTTTTGTAGTAAGACCTAATGATTCTCTGAATTTCCTCAGTGTCTGTTGTTATGTCCCCCTTTTCATTTCTGATCTTGTTAACTCGAGTGTTCTTTCTCTGCCTTTTGATTAGTTTGGGTAAGGGTTTGTTGATCTTGTTGATTTTCTCAAAGAAGCAGCTCTTTGTTTCATTGATTCTTTGGATTATTTTCTGTGTCTCTATTTTGTTGATTTCAGCCCTCAGTTTGATTATTTCCAGTCTTCTGCTTCTCCTGGGTGAGTCTGCTTCTTTTTTTCTAGAACTTACAGGTGTGTTGTTAAGTCACTACCGTGTGCTTTCTTCGTTTTCTTTATGTGGGCACTAAGTGCTATGAAATTTCCTCTTAGCACTGCTTTCATAGTGTCCCATAGGTTAGGGTATTTTGTTTCTTATTTTTGTTGAATTCAAAGAAGACTTTAATTTCTTTCTTTATTTCTTCCTTGACCCAGGAATGGTTCAGTAGTTGACTGTTCAGTTTCCATGAGTTTGTAGGCTTTCTGGGGGTGGAATTGTTGTTACATTCTAACTTTACTTCTTGGTGATCCGATAAGACACAGGTGGTTACTCCAACTTTTTTTGTATCTGTGGATGTTTGCTTTGTTACTGAGAAGGTGATCAATTTTCGAGAAGGTTCCATGAGATGCTGAGAAAAAGGTATATTCTTTCCTGTTTTGGTGGAATGTTCTATAGATGTCTGTTAAGTCCATTTGATGCATTACATCTGTTAGTTCTCTTAATTCTTTGTTAAGTTTCTGTCTCGTTGACCTGTCCATTGTTGAGAGAGGAGTGTTGAAATCTCCTACTATTAGTGTGTGGGGTTTGATGTGAGCTTTGAGTTCTAGTAATGTTTCTTTTACATATGTGGGTGCCTTTATATTAGGGGCATAGATATTCAGGATTGAGACTTCATCTTGATGAATTTTTCCTGTTATAAGTATCAAGTGTCCATCTTCATCTCTTCTGATTGACTTTAGTTTGAAGTTGATTTTGTTAGTATTAGTATAGCCATACCTGCTTGTTTCTTAGGACTGTTTGATTGGAAAACCTTTTCCCAACCATTTACTCTGAGATAATGTCTGTCTTTGTGGTTGAGGTGTGTTTCTTGTAAACAACATAATGTTGGATCTTGTTTTCGTATCCATTCTCTTAACATGTGCCTTTCTATAGGTGTATTGAGTCCATTGATATTAAGCGATATTAATGACCAGTGGTTGTTAACCCCAGTTGTTTTCTTTTTGGTTGTAGGGTTTGTGTGTCTCCCTTCTTTGAGTTGTGCTGGTGGAGGATTGTCAGATATCTGTGTTATTATGGGTGTTGTTTGTTTCCTTTAGTTGTGGTTTACCTTCTAGTACTTTCTGTAAGGCTGGGTTTGTGCCTATGTATTGCTTAAATTTGTTTTTATCCTGGAATATCTTGTTTTCTCCATTGATGGTGAAAGAAAGCTTTGCTGGGTATAGTAGTCTGGGCTTGCATCCATGGTCTCTTAGTTTCTGCTGCATATCTATCCAAGACCTTCTGGCTTTCATGGTTTCCATAGAGAAGTCAGGTGTAATTTTGATAGGTTTACCTTTATATGTTACTTTACCTTGACCTTTTCCTTTGCAGCTCTTAATATTCTTTCTTTATTCTGTATGTTTTGTGTTTTGATTATTATATGGTGAGGGGATTTTTTTTTTGATCTAGCTTATTTGGTGTTCTGTATGCTTCTTGAACCTTCATAGGAATATCCTTCCTTAGGTTGGGAAAGTTTTCTTCTATAATTTTGTTGAATATATTTTCTGGGCCTTTGAGCTGTAATTCTTCTCCTTCTTCTACCCCTATTATTCTTAGGTTTGGTCTTTTCATGGTGTCCCAGATTTCCTGGATGTCTTGTGTTACAAATTTGTTGGATTTGTTGTTTTCTTCGATCATGAATTTTTCTCTATTGTATCTTCAGCGTCTGAGATTCTTTCTCCTATCTCTTGCATTCTGTTGGTTATACTTGTCTCTGTAGTTCTTGTTCATTTATGTAGATTTTCCATATCCCTCTATCTCTCAGTTTGTGTTTTCTTCATTGCCTCCATTTCAGTTTTCAAGTTTTGAACTGTTTCCATTACCTGTTTGATTGTTTTTCTTGGTTTTCTAGGGTATGTTTGAGGAATTTATTCATTTCTTCTAACTTTTTGTTAGTTTTCTCATCCCTTTCTTTACAGGAGTTTTTCACCTCTTCTTTAATGGTCTCTATCACTTTCATAATGTTACATTTAAAGTCGATTTCTTCTACTTCTTCTGGATTAGGTTGCTCAGGTTTTCCTGTTCCATACTCACTGGATTCTGGTGTTATCATGTTTCTTTTCAGGTTGTTGGAGGAATTCCTGGATTGGCGCCTGCCCATCTTCCTTCAAAAGTGGTCAGGAGAGTCTTGGTGGCTTGGTCCCTCCGGATGGATCAACTGGTACTCGATATGGGTCACTTGCTGTCCCAATGGATCTGCTGTCACTGGATCAGGGCCACTTGATGGCACAGAACCTCACAGTCAAAAGGGCAGGCTTGGTAGAAGAAGCCTGCTAGGCTCCATAAAACAAGGGGACCCCTTTAGTCCTGCAGTCACCCTTCCCCCAGAGCCTCAGACTGGAAGCAGGCTGAGTTTGAGGAACCTAGGACCCCACAGATGGAAAGGAGTGCCCGGGGGCAAGCTGGGGTGGGATAAGCAGAAAAGCCAGTGGGGGGTAAGCCACCTGAGTGGCCAGAAAGCCTCAGGGATTGGAGGGCACCTGTAGACCTCTCCTAGGGCTCCTGGGCAGCCAGGCTGGGACCCATCTGAAATTATTCAGATGTATCAGCCGGCACAGAATCAGGGCCACTTGCTGGCCCAGGACCTCACAGTCAAAAGAGCAGGTTTGGTAGAATAAGCCCACTCTGTTCTGCTCCTTGGAACAAGGGGACCCTTGTAGCCCTGCACTCACCCTTCCTCCAGAGCCTCAGCCCAGAAGCAGGCTGAGTTTGGGGAACCTAGGACCCTGCAGATGGAAAAGGGTGCCCAGGGACAAGCTGGGGTGGCATCGTTAGATTATAATCTTGAGAATAATCTTGAGTGTAGGATATGAGTTTCAGCCCCAGCTGGTTCCTGTCATTAAACCTTGTGTGATTGCAGCAAGAACGGTCTCTCATGGGTTTTTGGGGGGTTGTGTTATCCCGAGACTTGAGTGAGAATCTCCCTACTCCAGGGGTCTTTCAGTTTGAGAGGAGATGAGGCTGTCTTTAAGGCCAACCTCAGAAAATTTTTTGTGATAACTAGCAAGTTCCTTCACATTCATTTTCTTATACCTAGAAGTGGGGATAGTATGTGTATTAAGTAATAAGTAAAACCCTTTAATAACTATACTTAGCCCAGTACCAAGTGTATTGTAGGATTTTATTAAATAAAGACGACAATTCAAGGGTAAGTTGGTTCAGAAACTGAGTGAACATAAACATACCCTTCACAAAAAAACAAACTTGGGATAAAGGATCTCAAGATCTCTGGAGCCATGGTCAGCTTTTTGACACAATTAGAATTAAATAGTACATTGTATAAGAAACAAGATGAATGGAGCTTTAAAAGGGAACTTGGCTTTTCAACCTGGGAAGAGGCTTTTGGTCCAGACAGAGTTAGAGAAGCTGTTTAGGAAGGAGCTGAGTGACAGAGAACAGGGTTGAAGAGTATTGTAGCTGCAGAAGGGCATAAAGGAGAGACAGAGAAGGCTACTCGAAGGAGGAAGAGAGGAAATTCCCAATGTGTATGCCCAAGAAGGCACAAGGAGGGATGGAACAGGTATTTCCCAAGGGGAGGAAACATAGGAAAGGGTCGTGGTCATCTTAGGTGTGACTTCTGGAAGGACTGCAGCTCCTAGGGTGATGTTAAAGAAAGTCTTAATAAGGAACTGAGCTGAGGTGGATAAAGTGTCCTGGTGACAAGAATTTTATTTCGAGTTATCCTCAAACAGAATGTAAGACTTGTCCAAGAAAATTTCCCAATCATAGGGATATGTCCCTTCTCATGTGACTGGAGTCACAGTATGGTAAGGGGGCTTCCTGGAACACCAGTGTGGCATATTGTAACAAAAGCAGAAAAAGTACTATGAGGTGAGGACACTTACCCAGTGGACATGGAGAGACAAATGGTTAGAGCAGGTAAAGGCTAAAACACCTGGAGAGGTAGATTTGGGGAGAGTTTTTTGGAAAAGGGAAAGTGTCAATAGAGGGAAAGTGTTTAATATAAAGAGATGTCCAGAAGTCTCAGAAAATCGGGTGGTTACAGGAGATGTGGAGGGGAAGCAGCTGGAGCCAGACTCTAGAATTCAGAGGCAAATATGGAGTGTTCAGAAGCCAGAAGGAACAAATCATCCATACTTACCTTAGGAGAGTCAGATCTGCACCTTGGTTCAGAAAGGCCAAGTTCCTTGGAAGGGAACTCATATGCACAAGGTTTTGGTACCAGATAAATGGAAAAAGTAACTAAAAAAGAGGACATGACTGCTTCTAGGTATTATGGTGGAGGAGAAAGTTTATTGTAGACAAAAGAGAGATCACAGCCAAAGGCAGAAACATCTGAGACAGTCCACAGTGAAAATGAACCCAAGCCTGGCCACATGAGGAGAACATGGAGGGGAAATAGGAGAGCCAGGTGACCAAGAGGCCAGGAGGGTAAGAGGTAGACCAAAGGTCCAGGTAACCAGAATGGCTGGATTTTATAGGGAAGGACATCTGGATAAGCACAATCCAGCTCCTGGGCTGGGGAAATTTAGGGTAGGGGCAGAGTATGTCAGCCACACCCAGTAGCAGGAAAGGACTGAGGGATTCTGGGAGGAGCTGGTAACCAGGTCTGCTTAGATATGTTAAATAGACACCTCAGGTAGCCATTTGTCCTGAGTTTGAGACCTAGTAGTAATAACCATATATAAGAAGCATCCAGGTGAGTACCAGCTTAATTCCTTTGTTCTATTACTCAAATATATGGCATATGCAGAGAAATGGTCTTCTTTTGGTGTATAAACAAGAGCAGTGACCACAGCCCATAACATCTGGGAATCCATGGAATCTTAGGGACCAACAACTCCAAAAGATTAATCTATTCCAGACAGGGAGTTATTCATTAGTTAGTCTATAGTATCTAGTAGGGACACTATCTTCTAATTTTAGGATAATTCCAGTTAAGTGAGTTTTATATGAGAGTATGTAAATATCTTAAGAAGCTTCTACAATAGTGGGTTTCTATATGACTCTTCTGAAATTTCTTTAGTGTTAGTTATCCTGTCCAACATTCCCTCTTATATCCTACCTTTCATCTTTCACCTCATTTATTTTTTACTCTGTCATTTCCCTTTATCCCTTTATTTTATTTCTATTTTATTTGTGTATTTGTTTAGTGAAAATATATTCTCCTCTCATACAATACAATCCTGACCACAGTTTCCCCTTCTTTTACTCCTCCGGGCTCCCCCAACCTCTCCTCTCCCCTATCCACTCTCCCTTCATTTCCCTTCAGAAAAGAGCAGGACAGCGAGAGACAACAAACAAACATAACAAAACAAGATACAATAAGACAAGAGAAAAGCAACCATATGAAGGATGGACAAGGCAACCCAATAGGAGAGAAAGAGTCACAAGAGAAAGCAAAAGAATCAGAGACATGCCTGCTCCCACTGTTAGGAGTCTCACAAAAACACCAAGCTAAATGCCGTAGCATATATACGGATGACCTAGTGCAAACCTGTGGAGGCTTCATGATTGCTGTTTCAGTCTGTGTGAGCTTATATGACCCCTAGTTTGTTGATTCAGTAAGCAATGTTCTCCTGCCATCTTCCATCCTGTCTGATTCCTACAGTCTTTTCTCCCCTTTTTTGGCAGGGTTCACCAAACTTTGAGGTGAGGAACTCAATGGAGACCTCTAATTTATACTCTCCATGCATATCTAGCTGTAGCTATATTCTGCTCTTATCTTCTGCCAGAGGAAGCCTCACTGATGATGACTGGACAAGGTACAGATCTATGAATACAAGAAAATATAATTAGAAATCATTTTAGTTTTTTCTTTGTTTTTTTGTTTGTTGTTTTGCTAGTTGTGTTTGTTTCTGTCCTAGGTATCTAGGTCCTGGCCATCAAGGCAGTGTAGGGCATGGGCTCCCTCCAGTGGCAGGGGCTTCAAGTTGGACCAGTGATTGGTTTGCTACTCCTACAAGTTCTTCACCACCGTTGCCCAAACACATCCTGTGGGCAGGACAGATTGTAGGTGGAGGGCTTTGTGACTGTGTTGATGCCCAGGTTTCTCTTTCTATAGCCAACAGAATACCTTCCCACATCAAAGAGGCTAGAACATAGGGTGAAGGCTACATGCAGGCACTGGCTCAACCTCTCTGTGTTCAGTGAGTTGTGTAGATGTTGTCCTCAGTAATGGGACTCCCATTGTCAGTTTTCAGTGAGCAACTCTGTCTTAGCATAAGCCTGGTTTCTTGAGGGATCTCCATGGGACCTCTCAGTTAACAATACAACCAAATGTAACCATCACAGAAGCCTTGCCTTGCCGGAAAGATAGCCAGTTCAGACTCTATATCCTCTATTATTATGAGTTTTCACTAGGTTAATCCTCATAGATTCTTGGAAGTTTCCATTACATTAGTTTTCCACATCTTCCCCCATATGCCCCACAGTTCCAGATGTCTCTCCCCTTTAATCCTTTATATCACTGATTTCTTTCTCCCTTCCCTTCATCCTTTCACAAAGACCCTTGATAGTTTCCTGAACTCCATGGTTATTCCAAATGGAGCACACATATCTGAAGATTCAAAGCTAATATCCACAAATGAGAGAAAGCATGTCATGTTTATCTTTCTGGTATATGTTTTCTACTCAGAGTGATTGTTTCTAGTCTCATCCACTAACCTGAAAATTTCATTTTTCTTAACAACTGAATGATATTCTGTTTATACCACATTTTTATTGTCCATTTATTGGGCATTTAGGGTGTTTCCATTTCTTTCGTTTTGGGAATACAACAGCAATAAATACAGATGAGCAGGTATTTCTAAAGATGGATAAAGAGTCCTTTGGGCCTCTGTTCAAAAGTTGTATATTTAGATCATGTCAAAGATCTATATCCAGATTTTGAGGAACCTCCATACTTATTTCCACAGTAGCTAAACCAGTTTAAACCCCTATCAGCAGTGAATAAGTTTTCTACTTTTGTCATATCAATGCATCTGCCATTATTTGCTGGTTTTATCTCAGGAATTTTGATTAGGGTAAAATGAAATCTGAAAATAGTTCTAATTTGAATTTTCCTTATGACTAAGGATGTTGAACTTAAAAAAATTTCTCAGTCATTCATTTGCCATCTTTTGATAACTGTCTTTTTAGTTCCATGCTGAGTTTTTAAAGGGGTTTTCCTTGATGTTTAGTTTTTTGAGTTCTTAAATATATTTTAAATAGATTTTTAAAATAGAGTTCACTTTAAATACATTATGTAATTGTGACAGGACCTTAAGCCAGCATTAATCCAGCCAGAAGCAATAGCAGAATTTAAAATGGCCTTTTGGAATTTTATCTTTGAGTTTAGTCCCCAAAGGTATTGTACCAAAGAATAATATTCCCAAGACTTAGAGTATTAAAACCAATATGCCAGCAATTTTAATTCAAGGATGTAATTAATTTTCTTGTAATTCATAATTTAGGCAATTTCAGAGCTAAAGAAAACAGCTCTTAGATATAATAGAGTTGAATATATATATATGTAACATATATATATATATATGTTAACTAAAGATGAGGTGAGTTCAAGCTACTTTTCTTGTAAAGGTAAAAGCACAGAACATATAAAAATATATGTTTTCAGGACTGACTGACCATTTAATATTGGATAACCAACTGGCATACTTTTCCATGGAGAAAACTATTTCTCCTCCTCTGAGCATTCCTTAGTTGCCTGCAGTTATGTGTGTAGGGTTGAGTCCTCATGGGCTTTTCCCCATCCACATTAGCATATATATTGGTGTCATCCTTGCTCAGCTCATGTTTAGGCAGTCATGTTGTTGAGTTTTTATGGGTGCAGCTTCAGATATTCCGAGAAGAAACAATCTCATGGTAAATTCCCTGTTCTCTGGATTTTGCAAATTTTTTGCCCATATTTACAAAATGATCCTGGAGCCTTAGGTACAGGAGTTGCATTATAAATTGTTCCTAATTTCTACAATTCTGCATTTTGACCTTTGTGCTATTATTCCATTTCTCTGAACACAGTTTTGTCATATGTAAGATATACAAAATAATTGTATCATCTACTTAGAATTGTTATAAGAATCAAATGAAATATTGTTGGTGTTTAATGTTTATGTTTCAAATAAAACTGTGATCAGTAGAAATTAACTGACTCAGTGTGTAAAGGTCACTATGTTACTATGCCTGATATCCTGAGTTCAATCCCCAGAACCCACATAATGGAAGGGAAAAACCAAGTTCTGCAAGTTGTTCTCTGACTTCCACATAGTTCTGCAAGTTGTTCTCTGACTTCCACATTAATGCTTCATGAACACACTAAATTAACTGTTGGAATAAAATGTTTTTCAAAATATATACTGGAACTTAACCTCTAAAAGACATGGGAACTCTGTGACATGATTAAGTAACAAATACTCTACCTTCATGTATGGGATTGGTGTCCCCATATCAAGATTTGAGGATTCTTATTTGTCCTAATTGTTTCTTCTTTCATGTGAGGATACAGCAACAAGCACCATATATGAACTCTGTTGAACCCCACTAGACATTGAACTCTGTTAGAACCATAATATGCTATCCTCCAGTTTTCATAACCATGAAAATAAACCTATACTTTATCAGTTATACAGTCTTACAATATCATCCCCCATTTGTGGAATCCACTTATATATAAGGGACAAAATCTGGCATATGAAGTACTTGGATGAAACATATCTGTGAGATTTCCTGTTTAATTCAGAGCAGAATTATAAGTTCAAAAGTCACTACAACAAAAGCTGGAGTAAGACTGGAATTGCCTCTGAGTGCTCCATAAAATCAATGATTCATTAATGGAAAATTCACAAGCTCACTCTAGAATTAACAATAAAAATTTCCTTTCTAGGAATTCAAGAATGGGGGGATTGGCCCCTTTAAAACTTGTAAATACTCTACATGCTGAAGATGTGGTAATAGGTGAGGGGAGAGAAGCTTATTGAAGGTAATTCCAAAAGGGCATTTCAAGACTGTTACTGTGGTAACCTATTTATCTCTTACCGTTCAATATAAACAAGTCTGACATGCTGCACTTTATGATAGAAATTTGAATACAATCTTGTAATAACATCCATTAATTTAGCTGCAATCACATCTTAATTAATACGAGGAGTGACACTTGAATTTTCTTAATGTCTAACATAAATGATCATGCAGTAAGGACAGACAAGTTATTTTGAGGATAAAGAGATAAAATGTGCAAGCCACCTACAAATTTTGTGAAATGGTCAATTAGTTTCTCTGTAAAAGAACACTGTTTTTGAAGAGGGAAGAAAGAGACTATATTATTCACACACACATTGTTGCAAAATCGTGGTTGTTTCCCTCCACCCCACAAACACTTTACACAGCTTTATATAGTTGGTGCCACAAAATATACCACGCAAACAACTGACACATTAGTTAAGAGGCCTTCCATTTTACTTTGACAGTTCATGATAATGGAATTTAATTGTGGAAAAAAGAGAATAATTTTAGCTGAATGTCATTTGGTTCATTCAAACTGGGAATCAGGGACATTTTTAACAAAGGTTTTGAAACTTCTTTTGAAATCAGGAAGCTGCTATTCACAGATAAGAGGAGAGGTTTGAGGATTCTCTATCAGAAATTTCAAGGTTTTTTCCATCTGCTTTTTCACATTAACTGGTAATTATCCAGAAAGGCACATAATAGTGAGGAAATGACAGAAGCCAACAAAGGTTTTCCTAAGATATGTAAATTGTCAGTGATCGGCAAGGTGCAACAGAAAGGCTTTCTACAGCACAATTATTTATGCCAGTTCAGTTTGCTTTTAGGTAGCAGTTACTGCCCGCTACAGAGCAGCTCCTTATCACCAGCTCTGCACATTAGCTTTCACGAGTCACTAAGAAAATGTGGCAAAAAGCTTGCTTAAAAGGATGGTGCTTGTCCCTTATTTAGAGATGGTTTTCTGAGAAATAGTGTTTTGATGATGAGGCTGTCACATTAAGCAATAAAAATGTTCTTTAATTTTTCATATATATACATATATATAATGTATGTGTATGCATGTGGAGAGGATATATACACATTTGTGTGTATACACTATACATATGTATACACACACATATATATATATACATATATGACAGTATGGATGTGGATTACATTAGGATCTTATAGATAACCAAATTATGCATCCCTAGGATAACTTCCAATTCTTTTCTATGAATTCCTTAATGTACTCAGAACCTTTTCTGTCCAATAAAGTTTGACTAGGGCTGACAAAAAGAAATACGCCATGAAATCTGTGACAGGTCCAAAGTCCTGACTTCTTTCTCCTCATACTTGCTTTGGTCTATATACAGTCTTAATTACATAGTATATATTATTATTTGTCATAGTATATTCATGTATGCAACATATATAAATATATCTTGTGTATATATTCACAGATACCCCAAAATGGAGAATATTAACATTAGAAAAAAATAGCTGCAGTGATGTTTATTGTATCTATCTTAGTTAGAGATTTAACTAAAAATGAACTAAAGGTTTTTACAGAAGAGTAAACTCACTACATCTGAACAATGAGCCTATAAGGTGTTTATTATTGTTTCTACCACCAGATGAGGGAGGAGAATCAGAAAAGCTTCTTAACTGTTTAAACCTACATTGGAGTATTAAAGTAGAGATTAGATATTGGGTATACCTAGCCCCTGACGTCTATTCCTTCATGAACTAAAAGACAGCAATTTTAAAATGAATTTTTGTTAAAGAAATACAAAATGACAGTTACTTCCTAATTTTTCCCATGAATTTCTATTTTGGATCATCATTTTATTTCTCTGTTTGAATAGCCCTTTCATGTTCCCCCTAATTCCAGGATAAATTCTACCTGTGGCTTTGTGTGTTTTTTTGACTCAATAACTTCATGATTAGGCTTCCAAAGGAACTCCTGAACTGGCATGATTGCTGAATCTCTATGCTATAATTTTATTGTAATGCATTGCTATAATCTTCCTCAGCCATATAAAATTAGTACATACACAGAGATAAAAATTTATTTCATTCTCAATAAATTTCAAATTTATTTCATTACATTTTCCACAAGTACAGTATTGATGAGACTGAATTCATTCAATGGCCCTCCTATGAGTTACCCAAAATACACAGCCATCAATCACTGGTTAAAGAAACAATTACGTGCTGATTTTTCAATATACATTGCTAAGACAATATTACTGTGAAAATAAATTTAATTGCATTTATTGTCCTTTGTTTTCTCAAATGTCTAGCTCTTAGGATATCAGAACTATTTCTCAAAATTAGACATGAAAGAGTTAAACCTCAGAATAATGTTTAATATCATCTAGTCTTTTAGGTACCTGTATGGGCCCAAAGAACTGGATCTGCTCCACCTTGACTGAAGGCCAGAAAGGTTAAGCCTACTCTTGCTCTTTTAACGTTATTGACAAGATGTCTGACTTAAGGTATGGCTTCAAACAAGATATTTTGACCTAAGGTGTGGTTACTTGGTGTTTTGGGTATTAAGATGGCCCACAGAGGTGGATCCATTCCACCTTGACCAAAAGTCAGAGAATTTAAGCTTATTCCTTCTCCTTTAAAGATATGACAGGAATGGCTGCCTACAGGATGCTTTGGCTAAGGTGTGATCACTGCATGTCCTATCTAAACAACAGAACACTTGACTCAGAACATAGTTGCTTGATGCTTCAGTTATTGAAGCAGGTAATTACTGTGTATGTTCTTTGTATCATGTTAAAGCAGTCTTTGCCATCTCCCCCCACCTTTTTAAATTGGGGTATACAAGCATATGGAAAGTAAATGTGAGCAAATTCAGTATTCACTGGGTTGCCCTCCCGGTTCTATTCTGCACCTCTGTTCCTTTTCTTTCATATCTCTGTTCCTCCTGCCTAATATTTATTATAATCCTTATGCCCCTATTGTGAAATGTGTGAACTTTGTCAAAGCTGGACCCTGACAAATGGCTACTCAACTTGGGGCTTACCGCAGAAGAACCCTGACAGATGGTGTCCAGACATGTGGCCAGTGGTACAGAGAAGCACAAGATGTTCACTGCAGATAAATAAGACACTGCACATGTAGAAGTAATTAAACAATTAAGGTGGAAATGTGGTGATATTTATCAGGAGTAAAAACTTTTATATAATTGTAGATATGGGACAAGGACAACAAGTAGACAACTGTCTTTACATTTACTTGGGTATATTTTGATAGCCAGGGGAGCTGGGGAGGAGAACAAAAAATTGCAGAGATTTTTAGTGTTTGTAGATAGTGTAAATATTCCTCCCAATTTCCCCCATGCTGGCAGCATACCCGCCACCTTCTCTGGATTGCTCCAAGACTTGGAGAAGGCACAGTGTGGCCCTGCCTTCACTCCCAGCAAGCTCCCAGTGCTGTGTCTCAGAGCCACAGCCTCTGCCACTGCTGAGTCATCAAAGGAATGAAGGGAGTATGGGAATACCATCCAGCAACATCTGCAGGCCAATGCAGTTGAGATGGTGGCCACCCAAGTGCACGCATTATAGCTGGCAACTTCTAAATTAACAAACAGCCACCACCACCACTAGCCTACAATGGTACCATTAAGGCCTCCAGTATTTGAGCTGCAGCCACAGTCAGTTTCTGGTCTATAAAGGAACTTCTGAGCCACTGAGAGTGCACTGCATGCTGAACGCTGCACAGGCCAGAAGACAGCTATGGGTAGAGGTCTCTGGTTCCAGGCAGGATGGCCTAGCAGTGACGAATGCAGCTAGCCTGCCCCCTCACCCCCACCCCACAAGGAAATCTATTCAGGATCTTTGCAGAGCAACCTCAGGCAGTGCAGAGCTTGATCTCAGCTCTTCCATCCACACAGTTTTAACTCCTGAAACCAAGCTCTCTGCACTGGAGATTATGGACCTTTACGAGAAGGCACTTTAAGATTATTATTGGGGAGAAGTAGCGCCACTATTCAAGGGATCGTTGTTGCTCCTGCAGTCATTGATGCTGATTTTGAAGGGGAAATCAAGGTTACAACTCACTCACATAATGGAGTTAATGTGGTAAATACAGGCCAGACAGAGGCTTGCAAAATTATTTTTACTCCTTAATGTGCAAACTAGAAATCAAATTAAATGAGGTAAGATAAGAGAGGAGAGGCTGGATTTGTTTCACCTGATGCCTATTGGCTACAAGGTCAGTGTCCAGAATTCACTGTGTTTATCGATGGAAAAAAATTTCTAATCTTTTGGATACTGGTGCAGATATTTCTGTTATAACTGTCAGTCAATGGCCTTCAAGGTGGCCTAACACAAAGCCTACTACTCAGTTACAAGGGATTGGTCAAACTCAAAATCCTGAACAAAGTAACTTTACTGGGGAGATGAAGAGCGTCATGAAAGAATTTTTCAGCCATACATTGTTCCTCATTACCTATAAAGTTGTAGGGCTGAGACATTATGACCTGAATGGGAGTATATTTATATGCCCTCAACACAGTTATTGCTAACCAAATGTTCCAGCAAGGGTTGTTGCCCAATCAAGGGCTGGGCAAGAAGAATGAGGGAAGGATTGATCCTATCATACCTAGAAAAAAGGCCTCCCAGGGCAGGATGAGGTTATTTTTAGGAGAGCTCACTAAAATGCCTGCACTCCATGCATACCCAATTATTGGGAAAAGTGATGAGCCTCTATGGGTAAATCAGTGGCCACTAACAGAAGAAAAATTATAAGCTGCCCAGAAGTTAGTGCAGGAACAGCTGGATAATAGTCACATTACACCCTCAAATTCCCCCATGGAATTCTTCTATTTTGTGATTAAAAAGAAATCAGGAAAATGGAGGTTGATATGAGATTTAAGAGAATATAATCAGACCATGCAGCTGATGGGGGCTTTACAGCCTGGTTTGTCTTCTATAGCCATACTAGGAGACACCTATAAGATTATTTTAGATTTAAAGGATTTTTATACAATCCCTTTAGTATCGCAAGATAGTCAAAGATTTGGATTTAGTATTCCATTAGTTAATTTCAAAGAACAAATAAGAAGATATCATTGCAGTGTCTTGCTTCAGGGTATGGCAAACAGTGCTTTGTTATGCCAGAAATTTGTGGCTCAGGATTTACAAATTGTTAGAGATCAGAAATCAATTTCTACAAGTTTATGTTATGCATTATATGGATGATATCTTACTTGCCCATAAAAATGAAGAAGTTTTGCTTGACACATAAGGACAACTTCAGCAGAATCTTACCCATGCAGGGTTAGTAATTACCCCAGAGAAAGTGTAAAGGCGCATGCTTTTCAGTATTTAGGTCATATGTTATGTCCTAAGAAATTAAACCTCAGAAATTGGAAATTAGGAAGGATATCTTACAGACTCTGAACGATTTTCAATCATTGTTAGGAGATATTCAGTGGAAGAGACCTTATTTAAAATTCCCTATGGAAGTCCTTAATCCTCTAAGTAAAATTCTTAAGGGAAACAGTGACCCAAATTCCAATGGATACCTCAAGGACACTGGTAGACATGTACTAGTATAGGTGGAATATACAATACAGAAACAGCAGATACATTATATTAACTATGATCAAAGTTGGAATACATGTACATTACCTACAAAACTTACTCCCACAGCAGTATTATGGCAAAATGCTCCTCTTTTATGGCTACATCTTCCTGTTTTGCAGTCAAGGTATTAAACCTTTATTTTGAAGCAGTAACTTGCTTAAAACAGAAAATCCAATGGAATCTAGGTGATATTTTGGTAGGAAAACTAATGTGAGCAATGTTTCTTATAATAAGCAACACGTTGATTAGTGATTTCAAAATAATGATTATTAGATGGTTGCAAACAAGTTAAAATAATGTTCCAGCAAATTCAAGATGCCATTCATCAAAGAAAATTGCCATGCTTTGTGGGTCATATTAGAGAACATTCAAATCTTATTGGTCCATTGGCTGAAGGCAATGCTTTAGCTGACAAACTTACTTAGTTGATTGCCTTATCTCAAGTTGAGCTTGCTCAGTGATCAAATGCTTTACATTATCAAAATATTATAAGTTTAAGGAAACAATTTGGATTATCAAGAGCAATTGCTCACCAGAATGTAAGAGTTAGCCAATAAGAATCTAGAGCTAATGGGCCAAGCAGTGATTTAATTAATACAGTTTCTATATGATTATTTTGGTTCTGGGTGGCCAGGACGAACAAGTGGTTCCATAAGCAATTTCTTAAGTCTATAATATACCATTACATGGATGACATTTTGTTATCTGATTCAAATACAGATACTTTAGAAAGGATGTTTGATGAAATAGAGAAAGTCTTGCCTAAATGAGGATTACAAATTGCTCCTGAAAAGATTCAAAGAGGAGATTCTGTTAATTACCTAGGTTACAGAATAGGTTTACAGAAAATTTGAACACAAAAGGCACATATTAGGAGAGACTGGTTGCAGACTCTTAATGACTTTCAAAGATTATTAGGAGATATTTCCAGTCTATGACCAACTGTTGGGATAACACCTGAACTAATAATTCAATTAAACAAAACTTTAGATGATGATAAAGAGTTGAATAGTCCCAGAGAATTATCAGCTGAAGTGGAAAAGGAATTGACGATTCTTGAGGAGAAATTACAGAAGGCACATGTGGATAGGGTGAATCCAAATCTTAATTGTGTTCTAGTCATATTGCCTTCCAGAATTTCTCCTACAGGAATTTTAATGCAGAGGAAGGATATTATTTTAGAATGGATCATTTTACCACATAAACCATGTAAAAAATTAAAAACTTATGTGGAAAAGGTCTCTGAATTAATTAGAAAAGGTAAATTGAGACATCGTCAATTAATAGGTATAGACCCAGCAGAGATGATAGTGCCTTTTACTGCTGAAGAAATAAAGTTATGGGAAGACAATGAACCATGGCAAAGGGCTTGTGCTAATTTTTTGGTAGAAATTAATAGCAATTATCCCCAAAGCGATAGACTTAAACTTATAAAGAGAACTTCTTGGATGCTTCCCCAAATTGTACATGATGCACAAATAACTGTAGCCTGTACATTTTATACTAATGCAAATAAATCAGGGAAGGCAGGTTGGTGCAGGAGAATTGTCTATATTCTGTCAATAAAGTTTTAAATAAACACTGATTGGCTGGTAGCCAGGCAGGAAGTATAGGCAGAAAAACCAGACAGGAAGTAGAGGTGGGGCAATGAGAACAGGAGTATTCTGGGAAGAAGAAAGCTCTCTCGCAGTCCTGCCCAGACCACCGAAGAAGCAGTATGTGACCTGCCCAGCTGAAAAAGGTACTGAGCCATGGGGCTAACATACGTAAGAATAATGGGTTAATATAAGCTACAAGAGGTAATAAGAAGCGTGAGCTAATGGGCCAATAAGTTTATAAACTAATATAGACCTCTCTGTGTGATTTCTTTGGGGTTAAACAGCTGTGGGAACTGGGCAGGACATAAACGCCAACAAGCAGGCCCTCATGTTACAGAATGGTGCACACATAGACAACTGCATCCACATAAAACTTGAGAGCACTTGGGAAGTAATGCTAGACAGAAAAGAATAAAGCAAAGCATGACTTCTTGGTAGCAGCAATTTCTCGGGTCTGCTCTGCTTGCTAAAGGCAAGCAAGCACTCTCATTTAAGAGAGGCTTCCTCACTCAGCTTTAGCTGCAAAACCTTGCAGCTCTTTTAAGAGGTCCTGCCACAAGACACTTACATAGTAATGATGAAAAGTCGACTGCATGCTTTTTGGTTTTCAGCCATAGCAGGAAAAAAGCCATGCTGTTTTAAAACGCCGGCTTTCTGGGCCATCCTGCCAGGGCAAACTCTGACTCTTTTAAGCAGGTGGTCCAACTACGGAGCATTTGAGTGTGGTTTGTGAGTACACTGCTGCAGCTTGCTTGCTGGTAGGGACCTTGAAACGCTGTAGAGTTGTGGCAGTGAACATGGCTCTGGCTGGTACCTCAGTCATGAGGCTGGAATCTCATAAAGTTAAGGAATGGGCTGGATCCAGCCGTCAGAGCCTCAGCTTTAATCCTACCCATATTGCTTGGTAAATTAAAGACTCATGTAGTCAGAAAAAGAGAGATATACAGTAAATAGAGATTCAAAAAGAACCGCCAAATGGTGTGTCAAAAAATATATGCTGGCTTGGGGGAGAAAAGAAAAAGGTTAAAGACTTAAAATAAAAAAGAAAGAAAGAGAATAGTTGGATGTGGGGATATACACCCTTAATCCCAACACTTGGGAGACAGAGGTAGATTGATTTCTGTGAGTTCAAAGTGTGGTGGCACATGCCTTTAATCCCAATGCCTTGGAGGCAAAGGCAGACAGATTTCTCTGAGTTCAAGATGGTAGCACATACCTTTAATCCTAGCACTTGGGAGGCAGGTCTCTGTGAGGTCAGTGACAGCCTGATCTACAGAGTTATTCCAGGACAAAGATATACAGAAACCCTGTCCTAAAAAGCCAAAAATTAAAAATAAAAGAAATAGAGGTTAAAATAAAGACATGTAAAGATGAAAAACACACAGAGAATCTTGATACTGTATGTTATTATGCCCTCTTTGAATTGTTTGAATGCTGAGGAAGGAGCAACAGCTGCTAAAAGATATTTGCTTATAAATGCTGCTGAATTAATCCAAGATAGGTATTTTGAAAATACCTTGATTTCAAAATTGAAGTCAAAAGGTATGTTACTTTGGAGAAGAGATTTTGCTTTTGTTTCCACAGGAAATGAGAAGCTGTGGATTCATTCTGAATTAAGAAAAATTAGGTTTGATCAAGGAAGACCACCTGAGAAACATCCGGAAGGAACAGATGCCATGGATATCAGAGTTCTACATCCAGAACAGATTCAAGACTGCTGCCTGAGATGATTAAGCCTCACAGGATACTCCAGTCAGGACTTGATCATAATTCTAAATTTTCTTTGGGTACCCGTAAGATTATCAGCATCCCCAACCAGCCAGAAATAGCCTGGAATACTACGCCCATATTACCAAAAATGGACTATGAATATTTTCCTTTGATTAAAAAAAAGGGGGGGGGGGTAAGTGGTGCAGGAGAATTGTCTGTATTCTGTCAATCATATCTTAAATAAACGATGATTGGCCAGTAGCCAGGCAGGAAGTATAGGCAGGAAAACCAGACAGGAAATAGAGGTGGGGCAATGAGAACAGGAGTATTCTGGGAAGAAGGAAGCTCTTTCCACAATCCTGCCCAGACCACAGAAAAAGCAAGATGTGACATGCCCAGCTGAAAAAGGTACTGAGCCATGTGGCTAACATGTAGTAGAATAATGGGATAATATGAGTTATAAGAGCTATTCAGAAGACTGAGCTAATGGGACAAAAAGTTTATAATTAATATAGATCTCTGTGTAATTTCTTTGGGGGTTACCGGCTGTGGGAACTTGTCAGGAGAGAAACCCCAACCAGCAAGCCCTCATGCTACAGCAGGTTACAAATCAGAAGAATTAAGTAAGGTGGAACAAAGCCAAAGCCCTTATAATTCTGTCCAGAAGGCAGAATTATATGGTATTCTTATGGTACAAAGGGATTTTAAAGAACCTCTCAATAAAGTTACTGATTTACAATATGCAGAATGTGTATTCTGAATACACAGAAAGGAATGGAAAATACCCCCAGAAATGATTGCATAATGCTTTATTAACCTTGACTTTTATTAATGCTAATGAAAAAGGAACAACAGCAGCAGAGAGGCATTGGATAATGGAAAAAACTTCCAATGTGAATCAACCAGTATACTTCATGGATGTGTTGACCTCACAATGAAAACCAGGAGATGTGCTACGTTGGGGAAGGGGTTTTGTTCTTGTTTCCACAGGAGAAGAAAACTTATGGATGCCATCAAAATTGATAAAGATTAGCTTTGAAAATGAGAAACCTTTTGAAAAAGAGAAATGACAGCTCATTCACAATGGTGGCAACCATATATGTGGTAAGAAAACCTCATAAGGGTTGGGGCAGGTTTCTGCTCTTATGTTTACATGAAAATACACATCATCAAAATTCAAGAGACCCTGGATGTTTGAATGCTGACAGAAGGAAAAATAACTATCCACTAAGGATCATATGGAAAATGAAATATGGATTATGAAACCAGGTACTGGTTACACATACATTTACACACACACACACACACACACACACACACACTCACACACACACATATTCAGCTAGATAGTTATAGTTTTCCTTATTATGTTAAAAGATAAAGTAGATATAAATATTGTAACTGTAATTCTTGCTTGATACCTGTTTTGTTAAATGTAATTTTACTACATTAAAGTTAAAACATTCTTTTTTAAACAGAAAAGGGGAGGTGGTGATGTGGGACTTCCCTCTTTGTGCTGTGATTACCATTAATGAATAAAGAAACTGCCTTGGCCTGTTGATAGGGTAGAACTCATGTAGGTGAGGAGGACTGGACTGAATGCTGGGAGAAAGAAGGGTGGAATCAGGGGATGCCATGGAGCCACTGCCATCAGAGATAGGCGTGCTGATACTTTGATGGTAGGCCACGACCTCATGATGATGCACAGATTAATGGAGATGGGTTAAATTAAGATGTAAGAGTTAGCCAATAAAAAGCTAAAGCTAATGGGCAAAACAGTGATTTAATTAACATAGTTTCTGGGTGATTATTTTGGTTCTAGGTGGCTGGGCTGAACAAGCGGTTCCTTGCAACACCAGATTGTCAAACAATGTAATATATGCCCACAGTATTTATCTGTACTTTATCAGGGAGTAAGTCCTCAAGGTCTGTTTCCTTAATCTTTTATGGCAATTGAATGTTATTCATACTGCAGAATTTGGCAAATTAAGATATGTGAATGTGACAACTGATACATATTCAAGTTTCTTAGTGAAACTCTACAAAGACTGGAGAAGCCACTAAGCATGTAATAACTCATTGCTTAAATTTTTTCATATATGGGAATCCCTAAAATTATAAGGATGGATAATGGGCCCAGATATGTTAGTAAAGCATATCAGCAATATTGAACATAAAAAAGGAATTCCTTATAATCCTCAAGGGCAAGGAATTGTGGAGCTTGCCCATGACTCCTTGAAAACACAATTTCAAAGGTTATAAAAAGGGAATTATACCCTAAGACACCACAAAATGCCTTAAATAATGCCCCTTTTACTCTTAATTTCTTGAATATGGATAGTTGTGAGCAATCTGCCATGGATAGATTTTGGCATGATGGCACCAGAACAACCTTCACCAAAGCAAAATGGAAAGATCCTTGCACTAGCTTATGGAAAAGACCTGAACTTGTTTTAATATAAGGTAAAGGGCATGTCTGTGTTTTTTCACAGAATGAGAATGTAGCTTCTGGAATATCTGCTCTGGTGTGTTCAGCAGAAGGATTTCCCCTAAGGACATCATAGCTGCTGGTACTCCACAGAAGAGTCAAAGTGAGATTGCTGAATGTGCATTCCTGACACTTTTATGTCATCATGCTGCAGTCTGAGAAGGAAAGGAATATCATGGTGATGGTTGGTGATTCCCAGTTTCTTGGTGGACCTACTGCACAAACATCTAGGCTTCAGTGAGTCCTATATATGTTGGAGCCAGCCAAAGAATGCTGACTAAATATTTGGCAATTTATCCATACTCTGTCTTGGGACACACAACTCATGTTTGCCAGTATGGTGTTCAATCTGCTGTTGAAGTAAAGGACCTGAGAACTGAGACCTCATAAATTTCTCCTCTGGGAGAGAGAGAGAGGGAGAGAGAGAAAGAGGGAGAAAGAGAGAGAGAGAGAATTGTTAAAGCAATGGAACACTATTATAGAGGCAAAGAGTGACTGAAGCCCGTCTTCAGAGATAAGAAGGAATGGCATAAAAGTTTTTGCTCCTACACAGAGACTGGGACAGTTCAAACTTACCTTTGAATGTCAGAAGCAGCAAAGCAATTAGACTATAGAAGAGGAAAGAGACTCATAGCTTACAGATCAAAAAAATCTCTTCTTGTCTTTTGATTAGAATTCTTAAGAGAATTGTGATTTGACAAACTGTATACTTATTATTAATATCTGTAGTGGGAAAGCCTGGTTGGGCTTTATGTCCTGCCCAGTTCCCGCAGCCGGCAATTCCCAAAGAAAATCACACAGAGAATCTCCATAAGTTACAAACTGATTGGCCCATTAGCTCAGGCTTCTTGTTAGCTCTTGTAAGTTATATTAACCCATTATCCCTATCTATGTTAGCCACATGGCTCAGTACCTTTCTCAGCAGGGCAGGTCACATCCTGCTTCTTTGGCGGTCCAGGCAGATGTGCCGAGAAAGCTTCCTGCTTCCCAGAATTCTCCTATTCTCCTTGCTCCGCCTCTACTTCCTGTCTGCTTGACCCACCTATACATCCTGGCTAATGGCCAATCAGCATTTATTTAAATCATGATTGACAGAATACAGACAATTCTCCCGCACCACTTCCCCCTCTTTTTTTTTTTTAAACAAAGAAAAATATCCATAGTCCATTTTTTTGGGAATGTGGGCGTAGTATTCCAGGCTACTTCCAGCTGGTTGGGGGCACTGATAATCTTATGGGGATCCAAAGAAAATTTAGAGTTATGAGCAAGTCCTGACTGGAGTATCCTGTGAAGCTTGATCATCTGAGGCAGCAATCTTGAATCTGTTCTGGATGTAGAACTCAGACATCCGGGCCATCAGTTCCTACCGGAGACTTCTCAGGTGGTCTTCCTTGATCAAATCTGAGTTTTCTTAACTGAGAATGAATCCACAGCCTCTCATTTCCTGTGTAAACAAAAGCAAAATCTCTTCTCCAAAGTAACATACCTTTTGACTTCAATTTTGAAATCAAGGTATTTTTAAAATACCTATCTTGGATTAATTCAGCAGCATTTATAAGCAAATATCTTTTAGCAGCTGTTTCTCCTTCTTCAGCATTCAAATAATTCAAAGAGAATAATAACATACAGTATCAAGATTCTCTGTGTATTTTCCATCTTTATGCAGCTTTATTTTAACCTGTATTTCTTTTATTTTTACTTTTAACTTTTGGATTTTTGAGACAGGTTCTCTGTATATCTTTGTCCTGGAACTCCCTCTGTAGACCAGGCTATCCTTGAACTCACAGAGAGATTTGCCTGTCTCTGCTTCCTCAGTGCAGGGATTAGAGGTGTGTGCTACCACACCTTGAACTCACAGAGATCTGTCTGTCTCTGCCTCCCCAGTGCAGGGATTAAAGGTGTGTGCTACCACACCTTGAAGTCACAGAGGTCAATCTACCTCTGCCACCACACCTTGAAGTCACAGAGGTCAATCTACCTCTGCCTCCAAGTGTTGGGATTAAAGGTGTGTACCACCACACCCAACTACTCTCTTTCTTTTTTTTTTTAAGAACTTTAACCTTTAGCCTGCATATATTTTTAACACACTGTAAACCATTTAGAGGTTTTTGTTTTTTGTTTTTTTTGAATCTCTATTTACTGTATATCTCTCTTTCTGACTACATGAGTCTTTAATTTACCAAGCAATATGGGTAGGATAAAAGCCATGGCTTTGACGGCTGAATCCAGCCCATTTCTTAGCTTTCTGAGATTTCAGCCTCATGGCTGAGGTACCGACTATAGCTGTGTTCAGTGCTATAAGTCTACAGCGTTTCAAGGTCCCTGCCAGCAAGCAAGCTGCAGCATTCTCCTCACAGGCCACATTTAAATGTTCCCTGGCCAGACCACCTGCCTGAAAGAGTCAGAGTTTGCCCTGGCAGGACTGCCCAGAAAGCCGGCATTTTAAAACAGCGCAGCTTTTTTCCTGCTACAGCTGAAAACCGAAAAGCATGCGGTCGGCTTTTCATCAACACCATTTAAGTGTTTCTTGGCAGGAACTCTTAAAAGACCTGCAAGGCTTTGCAGCTAAAGCTGAGTGAGGAAACCTCTCTTAGATGAGAGCGCTTGCTTGCCTCTAGCAAGCAGAGCATACCCAAGAAATTGCTGCTACCAAGAAAACATGCTTTATTCTTTCCCAAGCTTTCTCAGGCTTTCTGTGGATACACTTATCCACGTGGGCACCATTTTGTAGTAATGAGAGGCTCGGGCTCTGTTCCTGGCTCCTGGTTCCCGGCGCAGGGCCCCTCGTTCTGTCCTGCCTGGCTCCCGGTGCGACCCGAAATAATTACACGGAAACTGTATTCATTGAAATACTGCCTGGCCCATTAGCTCTAACCTCTTATTGGCTAACTCTCACATATTTGTTTAACCCATTTCTAATAATCTGTGTGTCACCACGAGCTGTGGCTTACCGGGAAAGATTCAGCATGTCTGACCTGGCAGGCTTCATGGCGGGCTACTCTCTCTAACTCTGTGCCCATCCCAGTATCCTGTTCTCTTTCCCTGTCTATCTAAGTTCTGCCCTATCAAAAGGCCAAGGCAGTTTCTTTATTAACCAATAAAAGCAACCCAAATACAGAAGGACCCTCCTATACCAAATATCTGTACTAGAATTACAGTGTTGACCGGTTAATGTTTATAACTGCTTTGTTTCACTAAGATGTTACTTATTAGAAAAACTTTAGAGCTTGTCTGAGAAAAATTTGGCATGTTGCCAATGAGTCTTAGATTTGATATGTTTAATAAGACAAATTTAGATTTTGATGCAGTTAAAAACTGCTAAAGACATACTGGAACACTTTAAAAAAACATCCCATTCTGGTCATCCTCTAGTCCTTTGTTAGGAGATATGGTGGCCATAGGAGCATGCATATTACCAAGCTTTATCTGCTTACATATGATTATTTAGTTGTCTGTGAACTCTTTTGATAAACAGTTGGCTCAGAGGTACACAGCACCTAGTTGTGCACCCTCCCTTAACCCTTAAATTAACTGAGGCTGATAGTCAATGAGGACTAAGATCATTTTACCTCAAGACAACCTAAGACATGGCGTACATGGCAGAATATATTTACTGATGTTGGATAAGTCTGGAATGTTGAAGAAAACCACCTAAGCCAGGCACAGTTGTTGGTCCTGTATCAAAACACAGGATTTATTAAATAAATTAAAAATGAATGTGTATGTAGGGGCCGACAGAAGTGGATCCACTCCACCTTGACTGAAGGCCAGAGAAATTAAGCCTACTCTTGGTCTTTCAAGGTTATTGATAAGAGGTCTGTCTTAAGGTATGGCTTCAAACAAGATATATTGACCTAGGGTGTGGTTACTTGGTGTTTTAGAATTAAGGTGACCCACAGAAATGGATCTGTTCCATCTTGACCAAAGGTCAGAGAATTCAAGCCTACTCCTGACCCTTCAAACAGGAGGTTTGACCAAGGGAATGCTTGGTCTAAGGTGTGGTCACTGCATGTACTGCCTAACAACATAATGCTTAACTCAGAATATTGTTGCTCGTTGTTTCAGATATTTAAGCAGGTAGTTGCTCTGTTTGTTCTTTGTATCATATTAAAGCAGTCTTTTGCCTCCCCCTTTTTGTATCGGGGTATATAAGCATATGGAAAATAAACACGGGCAAATTCAATACTTACTGGATTTTGCTCCCAGTTCTATTCCGAACCTCTGTTTCTTTTCCTTTATATCTCTGTTTCTCCTGCCTAATATTTCTAATCCTCACACCCCAACCCTGGAGTGTGTGAATCCTGTCGAGTTTTGCTCCCAACAGGTATCTGCATGGTAGTGCAATATACAAGGATCTCTTTACCCTCTTACCCTCAAAGCTTTCCTCTTGGTCATTCACACTTCCTGTTATATATTTTAATTTCTTTCCTAGACTACTTGAATATGCCAAATCAATATTGACTCCAACTCAGAGTCCTAAATTATGATAATGAAGTCAATAGACATAAAACAGTACAGTTCAAGACTCTGAAAAGTGATGAACTCCAGATTATGACAGAGCATTTTACTTACTTCTCACTATCATTGAAAGGGCAATGGAAACAAGGAGACTTGTGATTGCAGCACAAAGAGAAGAATATACTTACTTAAAATACAATGAAAATGTTTTTGAAACTTTATTGTGTTTGTATCATAATGTCAAAAGTTTGAACATACCTGAATGAAATACCCCTATCTAAATTTACTATATAATGCCGGGTGCATTTGCGTCTTGGTGCCGTATTATGCAAAGATTATCAAAGTAGAAACAGGACTTATCAATTGAAGAAAAACTGTCAGTGATTCTCAGTGTCATCTAACAAAAGATCTTTCTGAAATTAAAATAAGACTAATTAACTAATGAAGACCATTATATTCATGTTACATATTCCTGAATTCTGAATGGTGGTTTGTTAAGTTCGAAATAGGAGAGAGACTGATGCAGAGACAACCAATAATCCTTGACCATGACAGAAAAATAAAAGGAAAGGTTCAGAGGTAGGAGAGACAAACAGTGAAAAGGGTAGATAGGAAGGAAGGAAAGTAAATGAGAAAGATGACAAAATGGAGAAGATTGAAAGATATATATGATAGAAAGCCAGATAAAGAGATGGGGATTAAAAAGAGAGAAATAGAGTTAACAGTAGGCTTGCTGATTTTGAAGAGAAATATTTTCTGTTTCCAACTCTAATTCCTACAAATTGCATCAATAAATTTTCTTTCTTTCTCAGTGATTTCCTTGGGATTCAAATAGTTTAGGAATGACAGACATAAACCAACAGCCCATGAGTTTATTGATATAAAAACTAAAACATACTCTATAGTAGAAGATACACACACACACACACACACACACACACACACACACACACACACATATATCCATGTGTATAGATTTTCATTATATGTATATATGTGTGTACATTTTTGTACTTATTTTACATGATGTAATATCTACAATATATAGCCAAACTATGCATATTAACTCTCTAAAGTAATTACAGTAACATAGAAAACATACAAAAGGAAACAGTTTTAAAATTATCATATTCAGATGGCAGGCTTAATATCAGCTGGTAGTTAGTTTTCTAATTCTTCATCATTCTTCCCAAGGCCTAAGATAAAGAATTTCAAAAGCTCATAAATTTATGCAATATTAACTAATTAATGTCAGTAGAATTGAAAGGATATTTTACTGGAGAAAAACTGCCTTCTATTAAATTCTGAGTGGATGGTGTGAATAAACACACTTATATTCTCTTTAGACGTTAAAAATAGTAGAACATTACAATTCATGTTGGAGATATATGCTATTCAATTTTGTTCACTATACCAAAGTAACTGATAAGGCATTTAAAGGAGATACTATTGTTTTAGAAAAGTCATTCAATACATGGCTTCTTGGCTCCTTTCTTTTTCTTTTCTTTTCTTTACTTTCTTTCTCTCATTCTTTCTTTTTCTTTCTGTTGCCAAGCCTGTGATGGGCAGAACATCAAGACCAAGAGCATGAATTGGTAAAAAGTCATTCACCATTCTCATCCAGAAGGAAAAATGGTAGAGAAAGTATACAAATACACTTCCAGAGATACGGCAAAAATGACCAGTGGTGCCTACACCCCTACCAGCAGATTCAGCTACTCATTTGTCAAAAGATTACCCATTGAATTCAGTGCCCCCATAGTTGGATTGCTTCTCAAAAGTGCTACCTGCTAGGGATCAGGCTTTCAATACATGGACATTTTGAAGATACAGCACATAGGAAAAGCATAACCATATAAAATTCAGGTCTTTGTGTATACTTAACCAGCAGCACTGATATGTACTCCTAGATTATATGTTAACATTTCTCTTAGACAGTTAGTCCAAGGGCTTTTGCATTCATACCTCTAATCTAAATAAAATAAACTCCTATTTTAGGTATCACAGAATCTATATAGTGAGGAACATTAGCTTGTTTGGAGCTTAAGTTTAAAGTAATGTAAGTGCAAGTAAATTGGTTTTTTTGTGGAAGTGCTTTCAAAGAACATAGAGAAAATAAATGTCAGAATTTACTCTAAATTTCGTTTCACTACGCTAGCATGACTTTAATCTAGTATGCCTTGAAGTCACTTAAAACTCAGACAAACCCATATGAATCACTACATAAATTTGTAGAAATAAAATAATTGCAGGGCTTTTTATTAGTAGTAAATAAATATTTTCAAGTAACTTGATATATCCATCAAAAGTTATGATTAATCTCAAACAAATCTCTTTTATCCGTTTTTATCTTAGTATCAGTTAAAGTCTCTAAAGTAATACTTTTGGGTCTGTTGATATGTGATCTGAATAAAATCACAGAGCTTGGTACTTTATTTGGTCATTTATCCATATTATGAGACACATTGTGTAAAGAAAAACAGAAAAATGGACTTAATTATAATTCTAGACAAAAATCATGGAGAATGTCCAGCAATTTGAGAGGGAGTGGGCTGGTAGACAGAGAATGAATTCAGTGTCAGGAACATAGGAAGACTTGGAGGGAAAAAAGAGAAGGATAAATTGATGTAATAATATTTTAGGTAAAAATATATTTTTAAAAGCATTCAGTGTGTGAAACAATCCCACACCAGTTTGGAATTATTATTAAAAGGGTTACTTATTTGAGGGGAAAAACTTACGGAACGCCATACTAGACAACAGCCCTATACACAACCAGGAAAGGAGTCTAGTTGCCAGAACCAGAGTCTGAAGCAAGAGAGCGAGAGGAGGGCTGCCACTGCTTTTTAAAGCGAAAGAAACCACACCCCAGTGGGCTGGTATCTCAAAGGCTATTGGCTGAAGGCACGGAAGGCACTCCCGCAGCCCCTCCCCCTTTTGTTTAAGTAAGAGAGTTCTAAACCTACTACAATATTATATACAATAAAAACAAATATCCTATATCCTATTCTAACTAGCTTAAGTCTTGTATAATAAATAACTTGGCCAAGTCATGAGAGAAAAGTAACTACATTTATCAAGTCTTCAACCCCATTGAAGATCCGAGAAGGGAAATAATGTTACCTGAGTAATTAGGAAGTGCAATCAAACAACTTCCAAAACATGCAGCAAATCACAGAGACAACTGGCTACCTGGGCAATCACCCAAAGTCACATTTGCAACGTTGAAGCAACCAACTTTGGCTAATGCCTAGAATAATTGACAGATTATTTCTAAAGGCAAGATTTTTTTCAAAACCATCTTACCCTGTTTTGGCATGATTTGAGAGCTCTGCTTATACATTTCTGGATACTATATATTTTGTCAGTAGTTGAGTTATGGACAGTTCCTTGCCCAGAGGCCAGTTTTGCCAAGAAGAAGACAAGCTCCAATTGGAGTGTCTTCGGTGCTCAACAATCTTTCGGGAATAGATCAGTGTTGCTAGGAGTGATTGTGTCTCACTACCACAGAACTCTAAGTTAGATTAAATGCCATTTTCTACAGTTCATTGAAGAGGTTGAAGATTATCTATTTATACAAACTATAATCTCTATGTATCTAAAGAATCTGATTAGTCTAACTATAAATATGACAAACATAGATGACTATTGATCTATAATTCTTAATACCTATCTAACTTAAAGACTAAGACAATAAACAACTGTGCAATATATTAAGAACAATGACCTCCAAATGTGAACAATGTATTAAGTATCTTGATCAGAGGTAGAAATGTACACTGCAATATGGTAAATATATCAATACATAAAAATGTTTTAAACAGAGGTAGAAGTTTGCATGCATACAATATTCAATATAATTTAACTTTGTATCCAATATAATTGTCTATAAACAATAACTCACATATACCAATCTATTATCCCATCATCCAATTTTCCCTTTTTTTTCAAAAAGATCCCTGAGCTTATAAAATTCCTCCCCCAACCCTCAACCGTACACCAACTATAATCAACCCCTAAATGATGTCCCTAAGCCTGAGGACAAACTGTGCTGGGAGAGTGGACGTCGTCCTCTAGAATTACTTCCAGCTGTCATGGGGGGCAACGTCCTTTCTAGGGGATCCTGTGAAATTAAAATGATGGTTAAATTTCAAGATCAATGTCTGGTAAAATTGCAAATAGTCTCTGATTATTTTGTGGAGGTCTGGCCAGAATGTTGTAAAAGATGTACACCATTTTAGCTAACCAAGTTGGAGCCGTCTTGTGCAGCTGGTACCCGAAACAGGTCTTGTAGTAGTGCTATCAGTATCATGACATCATATCAACCAGGTGTAGTTGTTGTTATGGGGCCCCATCTTCTTCCTGGAAACTTCAAACATTACTGCAGGAAAATTCATTGTTCATTGTGGAAAACATAAACATTATTTATATAGACATATACAGACATATATATTCAATGAAAGGAATGATAAAGACAAAAATAGATATGAAGAAAAGCAAAAATGTTTTCTAAATTCATTTTACTTTCTGTCCCTTATCATGGCTCTTGACATGAGACAGAAACTTCAGAAACTCTGTTTTTTCTCTTAACAACAGGCTTGGAATTAGAGAGGGACTGAGCCAGAGTCCAACTCCAAAACCAGCTCTATAAATTTAGAAATATAAACATATATCTTAGATTTTTATACTTACAGAAACTATTTGGTTTTCTTGATAGTCCCTATTGGGTAGTTATTTTTCCAATTGTCAGTATTCAAATATCCCGGGTCCCTTGAATTTTTCAAAGACGAGTGTTTTCCTCCAGGAATAAGAACAGAACCCTGCCCACATTCTATATATTTTCCTTACCACCTGTATGATTATCATCATTGTGGATGAGCTGTCATTTCTCATTTCCAAGAGTTTTCTCCTCTTCAAACCAAACCTTTATTAATTTTGATGGTACCCACAATTTTTCTTCTCCTGTGGAAACAAGAGCAAAACCCCTTCCCCAACGTAACACATCTCCTGGCTTCCATTGAGAGGTTAGCACATCCTTGAAATAAACCAGTTGATTTAGTTCAGCAGATTTTTCCATTATCCAATGTCTTTCTGTTGCTGTTGTCCCTTTCTCATTGGCGTTAAGAAAATTCAAGGTTAATAATGCATTATGTAATCTATTTCTGGGGCCTTTTCCACCCCTTTTTGTTTGTTTAACATATCCTTTATAGTTCAATTTAATCTTTCTGTAACTGCTTGACCTGTAGGATTGTGAGGTATACCTGTGACATGCTTAATATTATAATAAGCAAAAAACCATTTCATTTTCCTAGAGACATAAGCTGGACCATTATCAGTTTTTATTTGTGCAGGTATACCCATAATGGACATAACTTCTAATAAATGTGTGATTACTGAATCAGCTTTTTCTGAGCTTAAAGCAGTTGCCCATTGAAAGCCTGAACAAGTGTCAATGGTGTGGTGTACATATTTTAATTTTCCAAATTCTGCAAAAGAGAACACATCCATCTGCCAGATTTCATTCCTTTGCATACTCTTCGGGTTGGTCCCTGCAAATAGCAGTGTTTGGTTATATAAAGAGCAAGTATGGCATCTCTTTATAATCTCCTTAGCTTGTTGCAATGTAATGGAAAACTCTTTCATTAAACTTTTGCTATTGATGTGAATTTTATGAAATTCTGAGGCCAGTAACATGCTTACAATCAATAATTGATCAATTTCTGTATTACCTTGTGCTAGAGGATTGGGTAGACCTGTATGGGATCGGATGTCTGTTATGTACATCGGACAAAGCCTATTCCTGATTATGTCTTGTACCTGTATTAACAATGAAGTCAACTCTGTATCATCTGGTATAAATGCAGTGGTTTCAATATGCAAGATAACTCTTTCTGCATATTGTGAATCCATAACTATATTAAGAGGTTTTTTAAAATCCCTTAGCACCATAAGAATGGCATATAATTCTGCCTTCTGAACAGAATTTTAAGGGCTTTGTTCTACCTTACTCAATTCGTCTGATTTGTAACCTGCCTTCTCCTGATTTATTAGCATCAGTATAAAATGTACTGGCTCCAGTTATTGGAGCATCACGTACAATTCGAGGAAGAATCCAAGAAGTTCTCTTTATAAGGATAAGTCTCTATTAAGGATAGTTTCTATTAATTTCTCCCAGAAAATAAGCACAAGCCCTTTGCCATCGTTCATTGTCTTCCTGTAAACTTTTTATTTCATCAGTAGTGAAAGGCATGATAATTTCTGCTGGTTCTATACCTGCAAGTTGACAAAGTCTCAGTTTACCTTTTATAATTAATTCAGAGACATTTTCTACATAAGTTTTTAATTTTTTACTTGGTTTGTGTGGTAAAAAGATGCATTCTAAAATAATATCTTCCCTCTGCATTAAAATTCCTGTAGGAGAAATTCTGGAAGGTAATATGACTAGAATACAACTAAGATTTGAATTCACCCTATCCACATGTGCCTCCTGTAATTTTTTCTCAACCATTGTCAGTTCCTTTCTGCTTCAGATGTTAATTCTCTGGGACTATTCAAATCTTTATCACTGTCTAAGGTTTTGTTTAAATGAATTATTAGATCAGGTGTTATTCCAACAGCCGGTCATGAACTGGAAATGTCTGCTAACACTCTTTGAAAGTCATTAAGAGTCCATAACTGGTCTCTCCTAATTTGTGCCTTTTGTGTCCTAATTTTCTGTTAACCTATTCTGTAACCTAGGTAATTAACAGAATCTCCTCTTTGAATCTTTTCAGGAGCAATTTGTAATCCCCATTTAGGCAAAACTATCTTTACTTCCTCAAACATTCTTTCTAAAGTATCTACGTTTGAATCAGATAGCAAAATGTCATCCATGTAATGGTAAATTATAGACTTAGGGAATTGTCTACATATTATTACCAATGCCTGACTCACAAAGGATTAATACAGGGTTGGGCTATTGAGCATCCCCTTTGGGAGGACATCCCACTGGTATCTCCTAGTAGGCTGAGTATTATTATAAGTAGGCACTGTGAAGGCAAATTTTTCTCTATCCTTTTCCTGTAAAGGTATAGTGAAGAAGCAATCCTTTAAATAAATAACTCTAAGAGGCCATCCTTTGGGTAACAGAGAAGGCAGAGGAATTCCAGACTGTAGAGGGCCCATTGGTTGAATTACCTTATTGACAGCCCGTAGATCTGTCACCATTCTCCATTTACCAGATTTCTTTTTTACAACAAACAGAGGAGAATTCCAAGGGCTAGTTGACTCCTCAATATGTCAAGCATCTAATTGCTCCTGTCCCAATTGTTCTAAAGCCTGCAATTTATCTTCAGCTAGAGGCCATTGCTTAACCCATATTGGCTTCTCAGTTAGCCATTTTAAAGGTAGGGCTGTTGGTACCTCTAAAGGTTTGTTGGTTGCTTTATGTTCTTGTACAGCCCAAATGGCTGGTGACCCTTGTGCATAGTATCTTATTACATCCTTCACTGAATTATGAGTTCCCGGGACTGCAGGAATGTTAATCTGGGTATTCCATTGCTGTAGCAGGTCATGGCCCCATAAATTTATTGCAATTTCAGCTACATATGGCCTTAGCTTTCCTCTTTGACCTTCTGGCCCAATACAATTAACGCATCTCATGATTTGTTTAACTCGAGATATGGTTCCAATTCCTAGTAATTGAACATCTGCATCTTGAAGAGGCCAATTTGGATGCCAAGATTCTGGAGTGATGATACTCACATCTGCTTCTGTGTCTATCAATCCAAAAATCACAATTCCATTTATATGCACTCTCAGCTTTGGTCTCTGATCATTTATAGAAGTTTGCCAAAATATACACTTCTTATTTCCTATTTGAATTTCTAACTTATTCCAAATTTGAGCCATCATTTAGAACCTTATGTTCTTGCACAGAAGCTTGTAGAGTGTTTAATTTTCCTGGTGCGACATGTCCTCCATAGTTACTGGGAATGACTGGGCCACTTTTTGCTTGAGGGCCTCCAAGAGGCCCCTCAAGGAGTTTTCTGGTGGTATCAAGTTGCCTTGTCTGTTGGTTGTTGATCTGCATTCATTGGTCCAATGTTGTCCTTTACCACACCTCCTACATATACCAGAAGGCCGAGGTTTTCTATTCCTTCCATTCCTAGATAGTGTTATTCCTAGCAATTCTTTGACTGCAATCCCTTTTCAGGTCTCCTAATTTACCACAATTAAAACATTTGGCAGGTTGATGTCCCCTCATCGCTTTGGAAATCGCTTCTCCTACCCAAGATTCATCATCGTAGTTAAAGGTCTGAAAATTCATCCATAGGTGCTGATCTAGACCTCAAAGGCCCAATTATCTTTATGCAATCTAAGTTTACATTTCCAAAAGCCAGCGATTCAAGAATTAGTCGTCTAGCTTCTGGGTCTGTTACTCCTATGTTCAGAGCCTTAATTAATCTTTGCAAAAAGTCAGTATAGGTTTCTCTCTGTCCCTGCCTAACCCTGGTAAATGACTCTATCTTTTTCACTGGTTCTGGTATTCTATCCCAGGCATTCAAGACTGCTTTGTGGCACAGGAACAATACTTTTTCATCATAAAGAGCTTGGACGTGTGGATCAGCGTATGCTCCTACAGCAAGAATTTGATCCTGTGAAACCTCCACACCTTTTGCTGTTCCTTGCCATTCCATGTGTTTGGATTCTTCTCTGAAATTAATTCCAAACATCAAGGAAGGTACATCCTCTAACACTACTAATGCTAATTGGGAGTAATCATGGGATGTAGCCCTGACATTAGAAGCCTAATTCCTTATCATTTCCTTAACAAATGTAGAGTGCAAGCCATAAGTAATGACGGCATACTTAATTTCCTTCAGATCATTCAGTCCTATCAGCATCCATCTACCTTCTTTGGCTCCCGTTGAGCATTTAGAAGTTGAGGCTTTGTCAGAATAAATTACAGGGTATGTCGCTAAAACCCTGGGTAAACCAGTTCTGACAGCTGGTAGTAGCATTGTATCCTGCCATTGTGTCTTCTCACATAGTACATCAGCTCCAATAATTTCCTAAATCATTTAAAATCTCTTAATCATTGTCTCACGTAAGGCCTAAATCTCCTGACCTGCAAATGTTTCTAGTGATTTCCCTATAGTATTAATTTTCTGGTCCTCATTCTGCACCTGTGATTCCAGGTTCTTAATGTTTCCTTTCAAAGATAACATCGCCTTCTTGATGTGCCCCAGGATATCATGTAAGTTGCCGTCCTGGAGGTATATTCTGTCTGTTACCTTATCAAAACTCTGATAACTTCTGAAAGTCAAATTCAACAGCCTGGACCCTTTCAGGTTAGTTCCTAGTACCCTTAGATAAGGAGTCAATTTTGCCTATCACAGTATTAATCCTATCAATTAATGTCATATACTTCCATAATGACATAATATGGAGAAGAAAACAGAAGCCTAATAATCAGTAAATTGAGGTACCTCCAAGGTCATAGAGGCCTCTTGTGGTTTCAGCAACAACCACACCTAGAGTCCCATTAAAAATGAAACCTGCCACTTTACCTGTTAACCAGCAGATGGTGCTGTTTCCAAGTCACAACCAGAATCAATGGAAAGGTGTCAGGATAGATCCTGTGGTACTCAGTAGGTTAGATGTACACAGAGAAAGAAAACCCAGAGTCCAGGCACAAAGAACACAAACCCAGGGAGCTTCCAGCAGCTGATAAACAACATGGCTCACCCAGGGTACCTGCCCTGCTCTGACCTGATGTAGAGGGTCATGACACAGCCGTTGCAAGAACAGCCTACTGTGCGCCCAGCATACCTATGCTGCTTCTGCTGGGTCAAAGGGTTACAGTGCAAACGCAAATGCTGTGGCAGCACTCTGGTCCATTGAGGTGGGGATCTCAAGGAGTGCTTCCGCTGGAAGTTACAGGGAGTTTTTGCCTCAGGAGGTTTTCTGTATTTGGCAACTGCTTGCACTCTGACTCGCACTGCCCAAGTGCTGCTCTGCAATGGGGATTTAAAACCCGCTTAGAAAAAAAATCAAGCCAGGCAGGCAGAGACTGTCTGGGCCCGTGGATCCCAGGAGACGTGGAGTTTTTAACTGCTGACTCCACACACAGGCCACGGCTTGGGGAGGGCTCATGCCAAGCCGAGCTGTTGGCAGGCAACCGAGCCAGCGGCAGGCAGCCGAGCCGGGGAATGGTGTGGGGGTGATGGTGGTTCTAAAACCAAACGTTGGGTGCCAGATAATGCACGAAACAATCCCACATCAGTTTGGAATTATTATTAAAAGTCTTATTTATTTGAGGGGAAAAAACTTACAGAACGCCATACTAGACAACAGCCCTATACACGACCATGAATGGAGTCTATTTGCCGGAACAGGAATCTGAAGCAAGAGAATGAGATGAGGGTTGCCACTGCTTTTTAAAGCGAAAGAGACCATGCCCCAGTGGGCTGGTATCTCAAAGACTATTGGCTGAAGGTGCGGAAGGAGCTCTGGCAGCAGAAGTATAGTAGAATTGCTTCACTATAATAAGTGTTATATACAAAACCCTATAGCTAGCATAATAATTAACAGCAAAAAATTCAGAAGTTTTCTTTTCAGATCAGGAACAAGGCAAAGATACCCTCTCTTATAGTTTCTATTGAACATAGAACTTGAAGTTCAAACCAGTATAATTTAGAATAGAAAATACATATAAATCAATAAACACAAAAATTAATAGATAAATAAAAATAAATAAATAATGAATTTTGTTGAGGTGTGGTGGTAGATACATGTAATCAGGATCAAGGCCAGCTTTAGTTTCATAGTGATCTTTAAACCAAACTGGTTTGCCTGAGATTCTCCCTAAATAGAATAAAATAAAATAAAGCAAAATTGTGAAATAAAAATGATCACTTGGAATTTGGCCTTGGGTTGCAGCAGGGCTGCCCTAGATTTTTCATACTTTCCCCTTCAGCTATTCCCCTTAATTCATATCTACTCCTTGTGACTATTCATAAACTTAGACAATCTTTTTTTTTAACCAGGGACCCCTACAGCCACCACACTTGGGTGGAACCCAGGTGGATTACCTGTACCATTGTTCCTTTTCTCTGGCACCTCTAGATTATCTTAGACCTGCTACTGCATATCCACCTCAGTCACTCCTCCTAGCCTACTTCTGTTGTTTTTAATAAACACTGCTAGCACATTACCTAGACAACTCAATGTACCAATCTTTGGCTACGTAGGTCTGAAATAAGAGTCCCAATCAGAACTTCAGATCTGGGACTAGTTGGAGTATGAACCCAAGAATCCAGAGTGAACCCAAGAATGAAAAGCAAGCATCATTATTCTTTTACACAACACAACAAAAGGATAGAATACTCACCCAACAAAGTTGAGATCAGACACCTACACCAAGGAACATGACAAATCTCATAACTTCAGATGCCTCGATCTCAGCACATAAACAAACATGACCAATCAACATAATATACTCTACCAGAAGCCAGCAACCTTATTAAAACATGACCCAAGAAAGCAAATTTAGCTGAAGCATCAGATAGTGATTTCAAAACAGCAATTAAGAGTTCATTAAAGAACTTTAAAGATAGTATGAATACATGTTTCAAAGAAGATGAAAACAAAATCAAGGCATTAAATGAAATGAGGAAATCAATTGAAGCTATAAAAGAATTTATCAAAGAAATAGAATCACAAGGAAAAAGCTAAATGAAATAAAACTTGAAATGAAAAATTCAAGAAATTAAACAAAAATTTCAAAGGTAAGTCTCACTACTAGATTAAAAGACATGGAGGAAAGAATGGCAGTTGTTGAAGATGAAGTAAGAAGAAATGGACAGCTCAGGTAAAGAAAATGTTAAATGTAAATTAATCAGTTCATAATCACCAAAGATATCTGGATCACTATGAACAGGCTAAATATAGGAATAAGACAGACAGACAGACAGACAGACAGACAGATGAGTAGAAACCTAGGTCAGGATCAGACTTAGAAAATAATTTAAACAAAAGTGTGGAAATTTCCCTAGGGTAAAGAACGGGATGTCTATCAAGGTGCAAAAAACATACAAAACACCAAATTCCAGACCAGAAAAGAAACTCGCCATGACACATGATAATCAAAACGCAAAATGTACTGAATGAGGAAAGAATATTAAAAGCTGTAAGGAAAAAGACCAAGTCACATATAAAGGCAGGTCCATTATCATAACATGTGACTTTCCAGTAGAGACTCTGAAAGTCAGAAGGGCCTGGATGGATGTTATATATGCTTTGGGAGATCATAAATGCCAGTGTAAAACACCAACCCTGCAAAATTGTCAATAACAGTAGATGGATAAAGAAAACCATTTCGTGATTTAAAAAAAAAACACATAAATTTTTGTTCATCAACCAAGATTTACGGAAAACATTATAATAAGAACTTTTTCCCAGCATAATATTTTTATTTGTTATTTGGGAATTTCACATAACATATCCTAATCACATTCACTTTCCAGTCCTCCCAGTTCCACCCACATCCTTGTGACCTCCCCCCTCCATCCCCAAAAAATAAGGAAAAAATACCAAGTCCAATTTTTGTTGCCCATATGTTCCCTGGAACATGGTCAAATTCCCAGTGGCCAGCCACTTAAAGATAAATGAGCCCTTTCCCACATGCATTTGTGCCAGAGGCCATCAACTGTGAAGAGCTACACTTCAGCATCTCTATCACAATATTTAAGAGTTCTGTTCAGTGGCTTCCTGTCTAGACTGTTTCTTTTGGGGGGATGGGGTGGGGATGAGGGGAGAGGTTGAATTTTAATATGAAGAGAAAACTAACTACACTGAAACGGACACAAGTAATAAGTAATCCCAGATCAATCCATTAAAAGAGAAGAAAAAAACTACTACCACCACAAATATCAGGAGTTAATAAACCCTACTCTGTAATATATCTGAACACTAGTGGTCACAATTCCCCAATAAAAGGAATGAGACAGTATGGACTAGAGAACAGGATATTTCTTTCTGCGGTATCTGAAAAACATACAGGACTATCCAGGACAAATATCAGCTTAGGGTAAAAGGTGAAAAAGGGACATTCTAAGCAAATAGAATCAAGAAGTAAGCAGGTGTAGACATTTTAATGTTTGGCAAAATGGACTTTAAACCAAAACTAATAAGAGTAGATAATGAAGGTCACTACATACTAGTTAAAAGAAAATTTCATGAAACAATATTATAAGTCTAAACATTTATGTATCAAACATAAAGGAACCCAAGTTGAGAAAAGAAATACTTCTACATTTACAAATCACATATTGACCATAACACAATGTTAGTGGTACACCACGCTTGCCAGCAGACATGTCATCCAGACAAAAATTAATCAGGAGCACTGGAGTTAAATTAAGATCATAAATCAAAGAAAACTAACACACATCTATAGAACATTTTATGCAAACACTAAAGAATGCATGTTCGTCTCAGCATCTCTTAGAATTTTCTCTAAACTTGGCCACAAATTATGACAAAAAACAAGTCTCTTTTTTTTTCTTTTTGACCCATGACCACACTATGTAGCCCATATACAATAAATATTTAAAAGTAGAAGGTAACAATGTTATTGGATGGATTTGTTCAATAGCTTATCAGTAGAAACAGCTGCATAATATATTCTTATATAGAAAGTTATAATTCTCCTTAAATTCCTACATGTTTATGATAATCCTGTAAAAATATAGATAATTTAAAAGATAATAAGTTCAGAGTAAAAAAGCCAGTAAACTGGGAAAGTTAAAATTCAGGAAACATACACAGTTAGACATTTTAAAGTGATAGGCCACTAAAGAATAAAAAGAAAAAAAAACCTACAAACATTACATACTGATAGCTGACAAAATAGACGTCAATAGCAACAACAAAATGAATGCAATTAAAATGAATCAGAAGAGATAAAGAATGACACCTCATTATAATCAAGGTAAAAATAAACCAATAAGAAGTTACAATTTCTGAACATAAATACACCAAACTCTAGTTTATTCAATAACATAAAAGTACAATCCTAATAAAAATTCCCATCTAGTTCATCACAGAAATAGAAAAAAAACTATCTTGAAATACATATGGAATCACAAAAGATCCCAGGTAGCCTAAACAATCCCAATAAAAAATAACAATGCTGGAGGAATGGTCATTCCCTATCTCAAAGTATATTATAGAGCCATAGTAATAATAACAGTATGGAACTGGAACAAAAATGTTCATGCACACATGATCAGTGCTAATTAGACTCAGTGGGTTATGGGTTACAAAAGAAAACAAAGAAAGGCATATGAAGTTTGTGGGTAATGTGGGAAGGTACAGAACAAATTGGGGGAGAAAGTGTGTGGGATGGTCAAAATATATAACATACATGCATGGAATTCTCAAAAATAGATAAAATATAACTTTAAAATAAGGAATATATACATTGAAGAAAGAATGACAAAATTGATACAGTCTGAGAAACAAAATTTATTTTAAAAATATCAGAGTGAACAGGAGTCTGCCCCAGGTCCTCTGTGTATATATTATAGCGTTCATTTTAGCACTTTCATGAGAGTCTTTCATGTGTGAATGAGTAGGTCTCTGGTTCTTGTGCCTTCAGGGCTCTTTTCCTTATGTTGGCTTTTTTCTTATAGAACTTTGATATAATGGTTTTATTTTATCTTATAATATTTTGTTGTTAAACAAAATACAGTGAAAAAACACTGAAAAAACAGTATAAGACTCAACAGCTATGTAAAATTTATGCAATTAATATTTTAAGCTGAGAAGGAATTGGATAAAAAACATTGGAAAAAACATAATTCAAAATTCCCCCAAGTGACAAAGGGACAAGACTGTTGATGCACAAAGCTGAATAAATTCTCAGTAGTGCACATGCCAGGGCATTCATTTTAAGGCACATTATAATTAAAATTTAAAACTGAAAATCTTAAAATTATCTGGAAAGCATACTCATATAACCTCTAGGTGACTGCTATATAGTATGACAATGGATTTCTCATCTGAAATCACAGAATGCTGAATAACATGGGACAAAAACTGACAAGTGCTGAAAAAAAATTACCAATTCAGAATTCAATATACAGCAAAAACTGTCTTCGAGAATCTAAAGAAAATGAAGACATTGTCAAGAGATGTAAAGAATTGTGGGTGCCAGGCGGTAGTGGTACATGCCTTTAATCCCAGCACTCGGGAGGCAGAGGCAGGGGAATCTCTGTGAGTTTGAGGCCAGCCTGGTCCTCAAGAGCTAGTTCCAGGACAGGCTCCAAAGCTACAGAGAAACCCTGTCTCGAAAAAAAAAAAAAAGGGAATTTGTTGGTAATGAATGCACCCTTACAACTATTTGTAAGAATTTTGGACTGGCAAGATTGCTCACAGGGTAAAGGCATTTGGTACAATACATGATGGCCTGAATTTGATCCCTCAGATTCTACATAGTGTAAGGAGAAAACTGGCTCCTCTAAGGTGGTAGCAGACATGCATATGCATGTTTTTATCACACATATACACATATGATTGTGCTCATCAACAAGCGAATAAAACATAATGAAGAATTTTTTAGAAAGTACAAAATTCATTTGAAATACAATACTATGACTCAAAAAACCCACTTATAGATGAAAGTGTTTATTTTGGCTTGCAGCTCCAAAGGGATAACAGTAGGGAAAGACATGGCAACAGACATGGGAAGCATGGTGGCAAGAAAGATGTCTTAGTGATTGTTTTATTACTGTGAAGAGACACCATGACCAAGGCAGCATTTACAAAATAAATCATTTAATTGAGGGCTTATTTGTAGTTTTAGAGTGTTAGTCTATGATCATCATAGCAAGAAGCAAACAGCAATGACTCTGGAGAAGTAAGTATATGAGAGTTTTGTATCATGATCTGAAGGCAGCAAGCAGAAAGAAATAGTGAAAAAAGGGAGAGACAGACATACAGAGAAAAATACACAAAGAGATACAGAGACACAGATGCAGACAGAGACACAAACACAGAGAAAGAGAGATAGAGAGGGACAGATACATATTTAATTCGGATCTTTTGAGGTTGGTATGTATGTTTAATCTAAGCCACATCTTCTGCTAGCAACCTATATAAAGGATATGGGAGAAGAAAGCTTTTGCTTTTTGCCTGTTTGCTCTTACTCTCACTGGCAAATATATTAATTCTTTTGAATTCTGGCTTATACTAAAGACCATCTGAGACAAAAAGCCTCATGGACTGAACAACAACCTGGATTCTTGGACCTTGCATTGGTAGACAGCCATTGTTGAACTAACTGGACCACAGTCTGTAAATTATTCTGACAAATCATCCATCCCTAGATATACATACATACATACATACATACATACATATATTCATATAAAGTATATTAAATAAGCTTTTCCAACACCTACAGTTGTTGAAGGCTCTCCTGGAAGCTCAAAAAGTACTGAAAGCCAAGCTCATCATAGAAAGTATTTTAGAAACTTAAGACAAACTCTTTCGATTACTCTCATTTACCAGTTGTGAGAGGCAATTGATTTGGTGACTCTGTACATAAAACTGTTGACAATTTGTGGAAAATTAAGGAAAATAATGACACTGTCTGGTTGCTCTTAGTGTCTTTAGATAAATTTACAAAGGACAGGAAGGATCTCTGTGATAAAACTAACCAACTTCTAGTATCTCAGGATATGGTTAATGACAACAATAAACTTAGTAACAAAAAAATAAAAATTATTTCAGATGTGTATAAATCATCTGAAAGTTTCTAGGCTTGCCCTGGAGAATAATCTTCTTTCCAGCAGCTGCAGATCTCAAGTTGCAGAAAATCAAACTGAAGTCCTCACTATAAGGTTGGCTGAATTAAAGAGAAAATTCAGGTCTCAGTCTCAGAAGGTGTTGACAAACAAAGTAAGGGTATTAATAGGTAAAAATGGGGTCCTCCAGCATCAGTAGAAGGCTATGTTCACTACTACTCCCTTAAATGGCTTTTATTTGACTGAAGAAATTAATCCTTCATTGTCTGCTAAACAGGTAGTGATTTTTTTTCTGAAGAAATTGCCAGGCAAGACAATACTGATGTCCCCCAGGATCCTGCGATAGTTTAGATCTGTAACTAGACTTAAAGATAAGCAGGCTTCTTGAAAGGAGATAGAAAGTATAGTCTTATGAGAAGGGTTGATACACTATTAAATAACTTAATGAGTTTGTTAATTCATTCAAGCAAAAGTCTGGGAGATATATGTGGGCATGGATTTTAATGGTGTCAGATAACACTGGAAAGAACATAAAACTGGATTGGGCTGAGTTTGATATGGGCCCTTTCAGTGGTTTAATATGGAAACTGGCAAAGTTTTAAAATGTGTCAAAAGTTTGTTTGAATGACTAGAAAGGTTAAAAGAAAGACTTTAGAGTTGCTTCGGCCAAGGAAAACTGTAAATAAAAAACAGTCTCACATCCCTGGTGGAACCGCAAAATTCAGTGTCATCATCAAGAACTTGAAAGATGCAAGAGTAGTGGTTAGCACCTCATCTCCCTTTAACTCATGTATCTAGCCAGTTAAGAAGATAAATGGACAGTGTTGACTATCAAAAACTCAATCAAGTAGTTACTACAATTGCAGATGCTGTACCAGATGTGGTATTCTTGCTCGAGCACATTAACAAATTTTCTGGTACATGGTATGCAGCTATTGATCTAGCAAATGACTCTCTCTTGGTTCCTGTCCATGAGGACCACTAGAAGCAATTTGTTTTCAGTTTGCAAGGCCAGAAGTATACCTTTCCAGTTTTGCCGCAGGGATATGTTAACTCCCAGACTGCATCACAACTTAGTTTGAAGGGATCTTAAGTATCTCTTCCAGAAAACATCACAAATGTTATACTATATTGATAACATTATGCTGATTGGATCAATTGAGCATGAGATAACTACTGTGGACATGTTGGTAACACATGTGTGTATCAAAATATGAGAAATAAATCCAAAATTCAAGGGCCTTCTACCTCACTGAAATTCATAGGAGTCTATTATGTGGATCATGCAGAAATATTCCTTCTAGGATGAAGTATATGCTGTTGCACCTGGCCCCTCCCACCACCAGCAAAGAAGCACAACATTTAGTGAGCTTATTTGGATTCAGAAGAAAACACATTCTTTACTTGGGTATGTTATTCCAGCCTATATAACAAGTGATTCAGAAAGCTGCTAGCTTTGAGTGTGGCCTGGAGTGGAGACAGATTTTCAACAGGTCTAGGATGCTATGTAGGCTGCTATATCACTTGGACAATATAATTCAGCAGACCCAATAGGACCTGAAGTGGCAGTGGAGGATTGGGATGTTGTTTGGAGCCTTTTCTGGCCCCAATAGGTGAATTACAGAAGAGGCTATTGGTATTTTGAATCAAGACTTCTGCAACACCTGCAGACAACAGATCTTGGCCTGCTATTGAGCCTTACTGGAAACTGAACATTTGACAATCAGTAAAAAAGTTACCATCAACCTGAACAGCCCTTCATGACTTGGTGTTATCTGATCCATCAAGTCACTTTATTTATTTTTAATTGTTTTTATTGATCTATAGATTTTCTCCATTTCCCTCCATTACTCCCCTTCCCCTTCTACCCTCCTGTTATCTCCATGCTCCCAATTTACTCAGGAGATCTTGTCTTTTTCTCCTTTCTATGTACATCCATGTATTTCTCTCTTATGGTCCTCTTTATTGTCCAGGTTGTTTGTGGTTGTGGACTGGAGTTTGCTTTTTCTTTGCTTTATCTAAAAGCCACTTATGAGCAAGTATATATTATATTTGTCTTTATGTGCCTGGGTTGGTTCACTCAATATGTTTTTTTCCTAGATCTATCTGTTTGCCTGCAAAGTTCAGTACTTCTCTGTGTAAAGGTATCACATTTTCTTTATCAATTCTTTGGTTGAGAGGTATCTAGGTTGTTTCCAGGTTCTGGCTATTACAAATAATGCTGTTATGAACATAGCTGAGCACATGTCCTTATTGTATGATTGACCATCCTTTGGTTATATACCCAACAGTAAGTAGTATTGCTGGGTCTTGAGGTAGATTGATTCCTAATTTTCTGAGAAATTTCCACACTGATTTCCAAAGTAGCTGTCCAAGTTTGCACTCCCATGAGCAATGGAGGAGCATCCCCCTTACCTACATCCTCTCTAGCATAAATTGCCATCAGTGTTTTTGATATTGGCCATTCTGACAGGTATTAAGATGGACTCTCAGAGTTGTTTTGATTTGCATTTTTTGATGGCTAAGGATGTTGAGCCTTTCCTTAAGTGCCTTTCAGACATTTGAGATTCATCTGTTGAGAGTCCTCTGTTTAGGTTTGTACCAAATTTTTTATTGGATTATGTTTTCTTATTGATGTCAAGTCTCTTGTGTTCTTTGCATATTTTGGAGATCAATCTTCTATCTATTTGGAGTTGGTGAAGATCTTTTCCCATTCTGTATGCTGCTGTTTTATCTTGTTGATGGTATCCTTTGCTTTATAAAAGCTTCTCAGTTTGAGGGGGTACCATTTATTAATTGTTGCTCTTGGTGTCTGTGCTACTGGGGTTATATTTAGGAAGTGGTCTCCTGTGTCAATACATTAAAGTTTACTTCCCAATTTCTCGTCTGTGTAGTTCAGTGTGGTTGGTTTTATGTTGAGGTCTTTGATCCATTTGGACTTGAGTTTTGTGCATGGCAATAGATATGGGTCTATTTGCATTCTCCTACATGTTGATATCCAGTTATGCCAGAAACATTTGTTAAATATGCTTTCTTTTCTACATATGATATTTTTCCTTCTTTGTCAAAAATCAGGTGTTTGAAGGTGTGTGGAATGATATCCAGGTCTTCAATACAATTCCATTGGTCCTTTTATCTGTTTCTATGCCAATATCAGGCTGTTTCATTACTATAGCTCTACAGTAGAGTTTGAAATCAGAGATTGTGATGCCGCCAAAAGTTCTTTTGTACAGGATTGTTTTGGCTATCCTAGGTTTTGTTGTTTTTCCATATGAAGTTGAGTATTGTTCTTTCGAGGTCTGTAAAGATTTTTGCTGGAAGTTTAATGGGTATAACATTGAATCTGTAGCTTGCTTTTGGTAAGGTTGTCATTTTTACTATATTAATTCTACCTACCCAAGAACATGTGAGATCTTTCCATTTTCTGGTGTCTTCTTCAATTTCTTTCTTCAAAGTTTTAAAGCTCTTGTCACACTGTTCTCTGACTTGTTTGGTTAAAGTTACTCCAAGATATTTTATGTTATTGTGGCTATTGTGAAGGGTGATGTTTCTCTGATTTCTTTCTCATCCCATTTATCATCTGTATAAAGGAGGGATACTGATTATTTTTTAGTTAATCTTGTATTCTGATACATTACTGAAGGTGTTTATCAGTTGTAGGATTTCCCTGGTAAAGCTTTTGGGGTAATTTATGTATACTATCATATCATCAGCAAATAGTGAGAGTTCTTTTTCTTTTCCAATTCATATTTACTTGATCTCATTTTGTTGTATTATTGCTCTAGCTAGAAATTTAAGTAATATATTGAATAGATATGGAAAAAAATAGACAACCTTGTCTTGTTCCTGATTTCAGTGGGATCCCTTTGAGTTTTTCTCCATTTAGTTTTATGTTGGCTGTTGGCTTGGTGAATATTGCCTTTATTTAGTTTATTTATGTTCTTTTTATCCCAGGTCTTTCCAAGACTTTTATCATGAAAGGATGTTGAATTTTGTCAAAGGCTTTTTCAGCATCTAATGAGATGATCATGAGGGTTTTTTCTTATAGTTTGTATGGTGGATTACATTGATAGATGTTCGTGTATTGAACCATCCCACATATCTGTGATAAAATCTACTTGGTCACGGTGGATGATTTTTCTGACGTGTTCTTGGATTTAGTTTGCCAGTATTTTATTGAGTATTTTTACATCCATGTTCATGAGTGAGATTTGTCTGTAATTCTCTTTCTTAATAATATCTTTGTGTGATTTGGGTATCAGAATAATTGTAGCCTCGTAAAAAAGAGCTTGGCAATGTTCCCCCTTTTTGTCTTGTGTGGAACAGTTTCAGTAGTATTGGTATTAGTTCATCTTTGAAAATCTTGTAGAATTCTGTGCTAAAGCCATCTGGTCCTGAACTTTTTTGGGTTGGGAGACTTTTGATGACTGTTTCTAATTCCTTAGCAGTTATAGGTCTATTTAATTTGCTTATCTGGTCTTGATTTAATTTTGGTAAGTGATATTTAGCCAGAAAATTGTACATTTCCTTTAAGTTTTCCAATTTTGTGGAGAACGGGTTTTTGTAGTATGACCTGATGATTCTTTGGATGAATCCAAATCCTCCAACAGGATTTCCTCCTGTTGTTATGTCCCCTGTTTCATTTCTGATTTTCTTAATTTGGAAATTCTCTCTCTGCCTTTTGAATAGTTTGGATGAAGGTTTCTCTATTTGGATGATTTTCTTGAAGAACCAACTCTTTAGCTCATTGATTCTTTGTATTGTTTTCTTTTTTCTAGTCTGTTGATTTCAGCTCTCAATTATTGTTTCCTCTCATCTATTCCTTTTGTGTGTGTTTGCTTATTTTTGTTCTAGAACTTTTAAGTGTTATGTTAAGTCACTAGTGTAGGATTTTTCCAGCTTCTGTATGTAGGCATTTAGTGCTATGAACTTTCCTCTTTACACTGTTTTCACCGTGTCCCATAATTTTGGGAACTTTCTGCTGTCATTTTCATTGAATTCTAGGAAGTCTTAAATTTATTTCTTTATTTCTTCCTTGACCAATTGGTGGTTCATGTAAGCATTGTTCAATTTCCCTGTGTCTGGGTTTTTTTTTTTTTTAATTAGTGTTGGTGTTGAATCTAATTCACCATTAAGCCATGGTGATCTGATAAGATAAATGGGGTTATTCTAATTTTTTGAATCTGCTGTTTGCTTTGTTACCTAGTATGTGGCCAATTTTTGAGACGGTTTCATGAGGTGCTGAGAAGAAGGTATATTCTTTTATGTTTGAATGGAAAGTTCTATAGATGTCTGCTAAGTCCATTTGAGTCATAACATCTCTTAGTTACCTTATCTCTCTGTTAATTTTCTGTCTGGCAGACCTGTCCATTGGTGAGACTGGGATGTTGAGGTGTACCAGTATTAGTGTGTGGGGCTTAATGTGTGATTTAAATTTTAGTAACATTTCTTTTACATATGAGGGTTCATTTTATTGTATTAGGGGCATAGATGTTCAGAATTGAGAATTCCTCTTGATGGATTTTTTCTTGTGACAAATATGAAATGTCCTTCTTTGTCACTTTTGATTGATTTTAGTTTGAAGTCTATTTTGTTAGCTATTAGGATAGCTACACCAGCTTGTTCCTTAGGGCCATTTGATGAAAAATTTTTCCCAACCCCTTACTCTGAGGTGATGTCTGCCTTTGCGTTTGAGGTATGTTTCTTGTATGCAGCAGGATGGATTGTGTTTTCGTATCAGTTAGCCTGTGTCTCTTTATAGGTGAGTTGAGTACATTTATATTAAGCAATATTTGTGCCCAGTGATGGCTAGTTCCTGTCATTTTAGTTTTTGTTGGTGCTTCTATTATCGTGTGTGTTTTTCCCTTCTTTGAGATTTGCTGCTGTGAGATCATTTATTGTCTATGTTTTTGTGGATGTAGCTAACTTCCTAGTGCTGGAGTTTTCCTTCTAGTACTTTGTATAGGGCTCGGTTTGTGCCTAGGTATTGGTTAAATCTGGTTCTGTCATGGAATATCTTGCTTTTTTTCTGTCTATGATTATTAAAAGTTTTGCTGAGCTAGTATCCGTGGTCTCTTAATGTCTGCATAATGCTTGACCAGGACCTTCTGGTTTACATTGTTTCTATTGAGAAGTCAGGTGTAATTCTGATAGGTCTGCTTTATATGTTACTTAGACTTTTTCCTTAACAGCTCTTAATATTCTTTCTTTGTTCTATAGGTTTAGTGCTTTGATTATTATATGGTGAGGGGACTTTTTTTGGTCCAGCCTATTTGTTGTTCTTGAAGCTTCTTGTTCCCTCATAGACTTATCCTTTTTTAGCTTGAGAAGGTTTTCTTCTAACATTTTGTTGAATATATTTTCCGTGTCTTTGAGTTGTACTTCTCCTTCTTATATCCTTATTATTCTTAGGTTTGGTCTTTTCATGGTATGCCATGATTCCTGGATATTTTGTGTTAAGCTTTTATTAGATTTAACATTTTCTTTGACCAATGAATCTGTTTCTTCTATTGTATCTGCAATACCTGAGATTCTCTCTTTCATGTCTTGTATTCTGATGTATTTTTGGTTCCTGATCATTTATTTCCTCGGTTTGTGTTTTCTTTATTTTCAAGACTTGAATCATTTCTTTCACTTGTTTGATTGCTTTTTCTCAGTTTTCTTTAAGAGATTTGGGGATTTCTTCCAATTTTTTGTTTGTCGCTTCCTCCACTTCCTTATGGAAATTTTTCATTTCCTCTTTAAGGGCCTTAAACATTTTCCTAAAGGTTTTTTAGGTCATTTTCTTCAGCTCCATCTGTGTTGGTGTGTTCAAGACTTGCTGCTATATAGCCACTAGTTTTGGTGGTGCCATGTTGATCTTTGTGTTGTTGAGTGTGTTCTTATATTGTTGTCTACCCATCTTTTCCTCTAATTGGTGCAGTTGGGGCTTTGTCTCTAGTGGTCAATCTTCCAGATGCCAGTGGATCCAAGGCTCAGATGGTTTCTTTTCCTGGTGAAGTCACGGCCATGGTTCTAGTCACATGGGAGGTTGCTCAGCTATTCTGGAGGTTAGGTCTGCCTTCACTGACTCCAGTGCAGATTGGGCAGGTGGGTTGTTGGGCCTTCCTTACCTTCTGGCTCTTGTGGGGACTGAGCAGGCAGGTGGGCCTTCCTTGTCTGCTGGTTCCAGCAGAGGCTGCTGGACAGGCAGGAAGGTGGACCTCCCTTGCCTTCTGGATCCATTGTAGGCTGGGCAGACTAATAGGCAGGCCTTCCTTGCCTGCTGGCTCTGGTGGAGGCTGGGTGGGTGGATCTTCCTTGCCTCCTGGTTCTAGTGGAGGCTGGGTGGGCAGGCAGGAGGGCCTTTCTCACCTGGTGGCTCCAATGGAGTTCAGGCAGGACTTCCTTCCTGATCCATCAAGTCTTAAGTAGGATGTGCACAGCATAAATCCATTATCAAATGGAATCAATCAAGTTACATAAAAAAGTTGCCCAAATATCTATGGTTTCGATACCCATTATGACACATTCTAATAACAATCAAACATCTATAGCATCATGAGGTGTTTTTTGTGATGTGTTGACCAACAAAGAGAAGACTAGGGCCTGGTTAGTGATGGTTCATCATGATATACAGGCAACACCCAGAAGTAGGCATCTGTACCATCACAACCCCTTTCTGAAACAACACTAAAAGACATGGGTGAAGGGAAACCTTCACAATGGTCAGAACTTTAGGCAGGACACACACTCATACATTTTGTTTGAACTAAGAAATGGCCAAATGTGTTATTAGGCACTGATTCATGGTCTATAGCCAATTGCTATGTTGAATGGTCAGAAACTTGGAAAAAACATAGTTGTAAAATTTGTGGGAAAAGCTACCTAGGACAGAGTGGGCCTGAGGAAGCAAACTCTATGGGAGCAGAAGCCAGGAGCCAATCTAGTCCAGGGACACTGGCAGATCAGGAATGAGCCAGCGACCTGATCCAGAGTCAGCAATTTCCACCAAAACAGGTACAGGGAAATAACCACTGAGTGAGTGAGCCAGAGCCAGAGATTGCTGAGGGTCCGGACATGAATCTCAACCTTCAAAGGAATAGACCTAAGCCAGGACCTGTGCCAGTCTGGGTGTGAATCTGGGACCTCCAAGAGAGTAGGCAGGAACCAGATATTTCTGTGGGGCCTGGCATGAGTCTAAGATCTCACAGAGAGTAGGGCTGAGCCAGGACCTCTGTGGGTCTGGGCATTGGTCTGGGACATCAAAGGAAATAGGCAGGGACCTGGAACTTCTGTGGGTCCAAGTGTAAGCCTGGGAACTCTGAGGGAGGAAGCCTGAGCCAGGTCTACTGCGATTCTGGGTACACTCGAGCCTGGGAACTCTGAAGCAGTTGACTGGAGCCAGAAACCTTTGTGAGACCAACTCCAAGCCAGGGACTTTGTCAGGAGGGGAACCAGACCAGGATTTATAGAAACAGGTCAAAGCCAGCAAATAAGGCCAAAGTATGCCTTAGACAGCAAACTCCAAGGAACAGAGCAAAGCACAGGAGAGCTGAGCTATCTCCAAGAGCACCAAGTAACCAATGGGGGTAACAATAACTGTGGAACTGACTGTACCACAAGGAACAACCATCTGAGCTTTGGATACATTAGCACCTAGAATATTAATCAACATAATCTCAGACAGCCTCAACCACACCTATTAGAGGAAAAGAGAAGCAGAAAAGGTAAGAACACAAGCAACACCACAAACAGCAACACAACACCAGTAAAACCTAAAGACCCTACAACAGCAAGACCTGAACAATCAATTATAGATGAAGTAGAAGAAAATTACCTAAAAAATAACTTCAAGAGAATGTATGAAATTCTTAAAGAGGAAATGAGAAATTCCCTTAAAGAAATGGAGGAAAAGACAACCCAAAAGTTGTAAGACATCAGAAAATCCGTTAAAGAAAAGCAAGAAAAAAATCAAACATATGGAAGAAACTATTCAAGATTGAAAACAGAAAAAAAGACAATAAAGAAAACACAAACCAAGGGAATTATAGAAAGAGAAATCATGAGAAAATGATCAGGAACCAGAAACACAAGCATGAACAACAGAATAAAAGAGATGGAAGAGTGAATCTCAAGTCCTGAAGATACAATAAAGGAAATAGACTCATCAGTTAAAGAAAACATTAAGTCTAACACAAGCAAATATGGGACACTATGAAAAGGCCAAATCTAATAATAATAGATATAAAAGAAGGTAAAGAAATTCAACTCATAAGCACAGAAAATATATTTAATAAAATCATAGAAGAAAACTTTCCCAACCTAAGGAATGATATGCCTATGAAGATACAAGAAGCTTACAGAACACCAAATAGACTGGATCAAAAAAAAAAGTCCTCAAACCACATAATAATCAAAACACTAAACATACAGAGTAAAGAAACAATATTAAGAGCTGCAAAGGAAAAAGGCCAAGTAACATAGAACATATCAGAATTACACCTGACTTCTCATTGGAGACAATGAAAGCCAGAAGGTCATGGTCAAGCGTGATTCAGACATTAAGAGACCATGGATGCTAGCCCAGACCACTATACCCAGCAAAACTGTCCATCACCATAGAAGGACAAAACAAGATATTCCATGACAAAACTAGATTTAACCAATACCAAGCCACAAACCCAGCCCTACACAAAATACTAGAAGGAAAACTCCAACCCAAGGAAGTTGGCTATACCAACAAAAACACAAACAATTGATGGTCTCATAGCAGCAAATCCCAAAGAAGGGAAAAACGCACAAATTAACATCACCAACAATGACAACTAAATTAACAGGAGATAGAAATCACTGGTCATTAATATCCCTAAATATAAATGGACTCAACTCACCTATACAACGGCACAGGCTAACAGATTGGATACAAAAACAGAAACCATCCTTCTTCTGCAAACAAAAACACATCTCAAGCTTGAAGACAGACATCGTCTCAGAGTAAAGGGTTTTGAAAACAATATACCAATCAAATGGACCTAAAAAACAAGTGTGTGTAGCTATCCTAATATCTAACAAAATAGACTTCAAGCTAAAATCAGTCAAAAGAGACGAAGCAGGTCATTTCATATTGGTCACAGGAAAAATCCATCAAAAGGAAATCTCAATACTGAACATCTATGCCCCAAATACAAGGGCACCCTCCTATGTCAAAGAAACACTTAAAGCTTAATTCATACATTAAACCCAACACAATAATACTATGAGACTTCAACACTTCCTGTGTTTTTGAGTGGAACTTCTCCTTCTTTTATACCTATTATTTTAGACTCGGCCTTTTCATGGTGTCCCATATTTCCTGTATATTTTGGGTTATGCTTTTGTTAGATTTAATGTTTTCTTTTACTGATGAGTCTATTTTGTCTATTGTATCTTCAGTGCTTGAGATTTTCTGTTCCATCTCTTGTATTCTGCTGTTCATGCTTGTGTTTGTGGTTCCTGATTGTTTTCTCATGATTTATGTTTCTATAATTCCCTCGGCTTGTGTTTTCCTTATTGTCTCTATTTCATTTTTCAAGTCTTGAATAGTTTCCTTCATATGTTTGACTTTTTTCTTGGTTTTCTTTAAGGGATTTTCTGATGTCTGCCAATTTTTGGCTTGTCTTTTCCTCCATTTCTTTGAGGGAATTTCTCTTTATAATTGTCAAACATTCTTCTGAAGTTATTTTTTAGGTCAATTTCTTCTGCTTCATCTATATTTGGTTGTTCATAGGCATATCTTTCTTTAGGTTGGGAAAGTTAAATATATTTCCTGTGTTGTTATATGTTCTTTGGGTTTTACTGGACTTATGTTGTTCTTTGTGGTGTTGCATGTGTTCTTACCTTTTCTACTCATCTTTTCCTCTAATGAATGTGGTTGGGGCTGTCTGAGATTCTGTTGATTAATCTTCTAGGTGCTAGTGAATCCAAAGCTCAGATGGTTGTTCCTCGTGGTACAGTCAGTGCTACAGTTATAGTTACCCTGTTGGTTACTTCGTGTTCCTGGAGATAGCTTAACACTCCTGGGCTTTGCTCTCCTCCTTTGGAGTTTGCTGTCTCATGCCTACTTTGGCCTAGGTTACTGGCTTTGACTTGTTTCTCTAAATCCTGGTCTGGATCCCCTTCTACAGAGGCCCCTGGCTTGGGGTTGGTCCTGCAACGGTCTCTGGCCCCTGTCTACTGCCTTGGAGTTCCCAGGCTTGGGTGTGCCCGGAACCGCAAAGGACCTGGCTCAGGCTTATTCCCTCAGATTTCCCAGATTCATGCTCAGTCCTGCAGAGGTTTCAGGTTCTTGCCTATTCCCTTTGATGTCCCAGACCAATGCCCAGAATTACAGAGGTCCTGGCTCAGGCCTACTCCCTCTGAGGTCCCAGACTCCTGCCTGGCCCTGCAGAGATCTCTGGTTCTAGCCTACTCCCTCGGAGGTCCCAGATTCACTCCCAGACTGGCAGAGGTCCTGGCTCAGGCCTAGTTCCTCTGAGGTCCTAGACTCAAGCCCAGACCCACAGGGGTCCTGGCTTAGGTCTACTTCCTTGAAGGTCCCAGATTCATGTCTGGACCCTCAGTGGTCTCTGACTCTTTGGCTCACTCGCTCAGTGGTTACTGCCCTGTACCTGTTCTGGTGGAGATTGCTTTCTCCAGTCTGCTCTGGACCAGGTTGCCGGCTCAATCCTGGTCTGGCATATAAATAACTTTTTGTATTTTTTCTTTCTCTCTCTTAATCCTATGTACATTTTTCCTACACTGTGACCCATTTAGAGGTCTTTTATGTCTGAATCTGTCCTATTGTGCATCTGTAATTTTTTACTGCTTAGGAGCATTTTTTTAATAAAATGCTAAGTGCTTTTTAAACCTTAAGCTGTGCCATTAGTAGGGTATATATGGTACTTTCTGCTTGCTCTGCACAGTCCAGCATGGTGGAATTGCTCGCTGCCTCTGAGAGCCATGTATAATGCCCTATCTCTAGGCACACAACTGGTCTATGTTGCCACCAAGCAAACCATAGTACGTTGCTCACCAACCCCATTCAAATGCTCAGTCTCCTGAAAGAGCCAGAGGTTGCACTGCCAGCATGGTCCAGAAGCTGGCATTTCAAAACAGAGTGTCTTTTTTTCTGACATGGCTGAATTAGGAAAATCACTCTTAAAGGAGCTACAGCATGTCTCCAGCAAAATACTGGCTACCAAGAAGCCATGCATAACTCTTTTTGTGTGTGTATCTAGGATTTTTATAAGCTTTTTTAGATTTTATGTGTCCCACATTGGGTGCCAATTTGTTGGAGGAGTCACACAGAAACTATATTAATTAAATCACTGCTTTAGCACTAGCTTCTTATTGACTACCTCTTACATATTAATTTAAACTATTTCTATTAATCTGTGTATTGCCATGAGGATGTGGCTTATGGGGAAAAGTTCAGGCGTCTATCTCTGGTGGGGGTACATGGTGTCTTACTCATTCTGCCCTTATTTCTCCCAGCATTTAGCTTAATTCTCCCCACCTAGCCCTGTTCCCCTATAGGTCTGCTATAGGCCCAAAGCAGTTCCTTTATTTATCAATGGTAATCACAGCATACAAAGGGAAATCCCATACCAAAGGCATTTGTTCAACTATGTTCATAGCAGCATTATTTGTAATATCCTGAACCTCGAAACAACTTAGATGTCCCTCACCTGAAGAAAGAATAAAGAAAATGTAGCACATTTACACATTAAAGTACTACTCAGTGGTAAAAAATACAATGATATCTTGAATTTTGCATGCAAATGGATGGAATTAGGAAATGCTATCCTGAGTAAGGTAACCCAGACCCAAAAAGATGAATATGGTATGTACTCACTCATAAGTGGATACTAGCTATAAATGAATATTATTGAGCCTATAGTTCATGATCCCAATGAAGCTAAGTAATAAGGTGAATCCTAAGTAAAACATATACAGATTCCCCTGGAAAGTGTAAACAGACAAGATCACCTGGCAAAATTGCAAGCATGGGGGTGGGGGGATGAGGGAGGGTGGAAGGATAAGAGGAGGAGAGAAGGGGAGGGGAGAGGAGAACATGAGGGAATGGGATAGTCAAGATGGAGGAAGGGCAGAGATGAGAACAAGGAAAGAGATATCTTGATTAAGGGAACCATTATAGGGTTAATGGAAACCTGGCTCTAGAGAAATTCCCAGGAATTCACAAGGATGATCCCAGCTAAGACTCTAAGCAATAGAGGAGAGAGGACCTAATCTTGACTTGCTCTGTATTCAGACTGCTGAATATCTTAAATATCACCATAGAAACTTCATCCAGCCACTGATGGAAACAGAGGCAGAGACCTGCAATCAGAGCACTGGACTGAGCTTCCAAAGTCCAGTTGAAGAGTGGGAGGAATGAGAATATGAGCAAAGAGGTCAAGACCATGATGGGTTCACCCACTGAAACAGTTTACGTGAGATAATGAGAGCTCACCAACTCCAGCCAGACTGGGAAGAAACCACAGGACCAAACTAGTCCCTCTGAATGTGGTTGACAGTTGCCTGGCCGGGGCAAACTGAGGGGCCACTAGCAGTGGCACCAGGATTTATCCCTACTGCATGTACTAGCTTTTGGAGAACCTATTCTCTTTTTTATGGATACCTTGCTCAACCTAGATATAATAGGGAGGGACTTGGACCTTCCACAAAGTAATACATGTGCCTTACCCTCTCTGAAGATTGGATGGGGGTAGGGTGGGAGGTTATGTGGAGAGAATGGGAGGAGAGGAGGGAGTGGAAACATAGATTGGTATGTATAATGAAAATTGATAGTTTGTTTTCTTTTTTAAAAAAGTATATAAATATAAAAAAGAATGGCACATAAACACTATGCCTTAATTGATGAAACTTTTTCCATGTTGGTATAGAACGACACCAAGAATACCATATTTATAGTTCCAGAATGTGAGACAAGGAAAGGAAATTAAAATATTTGGGAAACAAATGGCCAAGATTTCAAGAACATAATGAAAGACAATAAGTACACACACAATAAAAACTTAAAACCTCCAATTTAGATATATTTAAAGACATTTATATTTAGGTACAGCATAATAAAACTTTCAAAGGCTTAGAACTAAAGGAAAATTGCTTTTATTTATATGAAGAAACTGAAAGCAACAGTGTGAGTTTCATTGATATATAAAAGACTAATAGACAGAATTTTACCTATTTTTTAACCCAAGTACTTAACAAAATAATAGCATTAATGTAACAACAGTAAATTTGCAATGAAGTATTTTATGTCAGTAAGTAATTTATATGATTGTCATTGGTGTATATTACTGAAACTGAGATCATATTAACCCAATATAATATGCTCGATTTAATGTTTAAAGAAACTATTAAGAAAATGTCTTAAAATACCTAGTGAAACTATTAAAAGTATCAAAAGAGGAGGCTAAAGAGATGGCTCAGTGGATAAAGCACAATTTTGAATACCTAAATTTGTATCAATAGAATCTACATAAAGATGGATGTGATAGCATGAATGAGTAATCTTAGTGGTCCTGTGGTGAGATAGCAGATAGAGACATAAGAGTCCCAAGAAATTCCTAGGCCAGATATCCTGGTATACAAAGTGCTGAACATATACCCTTTGCCAAACTAGGCAGTAAATGACCAACTTACAAGCCTGTCTGATGATACATGCACATAACTATGACATGTGCATACCTGCATTCGTCTACACACAGAGAAATATAAAAAAATGAAATTATGCAATAAATATTTCTGCTTAACATAAAATAAAGATAAAGATATAATGTATGAACACAGGAATAAAAATATAAAGTGTTCAATTTATAAAATATAATGTATGGATATTGATTTTATCAATATATAATCAATTATCTTTTATTATTGTAAAAAATTGTTATAATTGAAGTGACATAAACAAAAAAGGCTATGTTGTATTACTGAAGGCACAACAGGTGCTCATGAATCTACTGCTGTCTCAGTGGCACCATGTTAGTCACATCACTGCTCAGGCTGAGACCAGGCAGGACTTTTGTCCCACCACCTCTGCCACTGCTATCCAATGAAGTTTTTTTTTTTAACTAAGTCTCTATCATTCTATTTGTGAATAAAGACTCCAGAGCCCAATGCTGCAGTGAAAATCTGCTAGCTCACAGAGGCAGAGAAAACACACACATACTTCCTCCTTTGCCATCTTTCCACAGCCATCTCAAACCAAAAAGGACAGCCAAACTCAACATTCCTTCCTACTATTTCCTGTGACTCTTTCTATCCATCTTCCCAACTTCATCCTATTCTCTGACTCTTTTCTGTCAACTGGTTGCTTTCCCTGCCTCTCAATCTATGGCTGATTTTATTTCATTTTTAAAGGGGGCGTAATAGGACTGAAAAATGCCACAACTAAAAAAAAGGATTTTGCTGTAAATAATAATCTCAGAGTTCAGTGTGATTAAAATATCTTGCAACAAGGCCACATTTATTATCTTATAAATCTAGAAAGCTACATTTTTAATATGCTTCTCACTAAGTTAAAGCAAAAATATAAAGGCCAGGTATGGTGGCACATGTCTTTAATTCCAGCCCTTAGGAGACAAAAGTTCTATGAGTTTGAGGCCAAGCTAGTCTATATAGCGAGTTCCAAGCCAGCCAAGGTTACATAGTGAGATCATGTCTCAATAAAAAATTAAAAGGACAATTGCTTATGTATTCTTTTGAGTATACTACCATTCCCACGGTCTACCTACTTTCTAGATGCTAATCACACACTTTAACTAATGGTACCATATTCCAATTTTCAAAACTAATAAGAGCATTTATTTTTTACCTTTCTTCTGTGCCCATGTATTTTTCAGACTGACTAGCTTCAGGAAATATTTTCCATTTCTAAAGCATTAGGCGATCCAACTAGGCCTACTGAAAAATTTTTTTTCAAAGTCTTTATCTCTAATGACATCTAATGATCAGATAAATTTTTTATTTTGAGTTCCATGAGATATAGTCAGTCATGACTGGGAAGGTGTGGTAGTTCTTGTCATACTGTATCTACAGTCAGGAGGCAGAGAGATATGAATGCTAGCATTATCCTCTATTTTGACTTTTTATTCAACTTAAAACTCCAGTCCATGGAATGATGCCATCCACAGTCAGGGAAAAGGGAATGTCTTCACATAATGTCATCTAGATAATCCCTCATAAGCATGTCCAGTGGTTAACCTAATAGATAATTTATCAAGCGCATCCAAAGGCTTCTCTCATTGATGATTCTACAGTCTACTGAGTACCCAAAACTAACATACTAACCACCGCAACATGTACATTAGTGTTTATAAGGTTTAGAGATTTCTTGGCATACGAAAGAGTTCCACAATAGCCCAGAATAGAGTATAACAAAGGTTTGTTTATTTGGGGAAAAACTCACAGAATGAGTAGCAATTCACAGTCCTCTGCATACACTGGAAATTGGTACCGAATCCAGCAGCCAAGATACCCACACACGCTTATCATCTGCATTTATAATAAATGAGATCACATCCAAAGTGGTCCATTATCTTTTTTGTTTTGTTTTGGTTTTGTTTGTTTTGTTTTCTTTTTGAGACAAGGTTTCTCTGTAGCTTTGGTTCCTATCCTGGAACTAGCTCTTGTAGACCAGGCTGGCCTTGAACTCCCAGAGATCCGCCTGTCTCTGCGTCCCAAGTGCTGGGATTAAAGGCGTGTGCCACCACCGCCCAGAAATGGTCCATTATCTTAAAGGCTATTGGCCGAAGGAGTTACCACAGTACCTCCTCCTTTTGTCTAAGTAGAAGAGTTCTAAACCTAATACAAAACTATATACAATAAGAACAAATATCAAGTCTTGTCCAGGTAAAAGAAGAGGCAAAAACATACATAAAATTATAATTATAACCAGCATGAACAATATCAAACAAGAAACATATGCTAAATTTTTAATAGTAATCCTATCCTAAGGAGTCTAAGTCTTGTATTAAAAATGGCTTGGCTAAGTCATGAGAGGAAAATAACTATGACTGCCTAGTCTTCAATCCTATCAAAGACCTGAGAAGGAAAATAATATTACGTGAGTAAACAAGAAGTGCAATCAAGCAACTTCTAAAAAGTACAAGAAATAACAGACTCAACCAGCTACCTGGGAAATAGCCCAAGATCTCATTTGCAACATTGGAGCAACCAACTTTGGTTAAGACCTATAGTAACTGACAGACCATTTTCAGAAGCATGAAAATTTGAAAAACCATCTTACCCTGTCTTAGAAAAGCTTGGCAGTCTTTTTGATTGTATCCCACTTGTGCAGTCTGGACACCGTGCATTTTGTCAGTAGTCAAGGCAGGGGCAGTTCTCTGCCCAAAGACCGGTTTTACCAAGAAGAAAACAAGCTCCAAGTGGAGTATCTTTGGTTTCCAACATTCTCTTGGGAATAGATCAGTGCTACCAGGAGCAATTGTGTCTCATGTCAATAGAATCCTAAGTTATTTCATCAAATTAATTAATTTTTGGTTCTCATTCTGCACATGTGATTCTAAGGTTTTAATTTTTTCCATTAATGATATCTTCTCATTCTTAGATATTATTCAGATGGCAGGTAGATTGCCTTCCTAGAGGGATGTTTTATTTGCTAGCTTATTATAACTTTTTAACAGATTTGGATTGTCAATTTTAATAAAATGAATCCTTTAAGATAATCTCACTGTACCCTTTTTTTTATTGATTTTTATTGAGCTCTACATTTTCCTCTGCTCCCCTCCTTGCCTCTCCCCTTCAACCCTCCCGCAAAGTCCCCATGCTCCCAATTTACTCAGGAGATCTTGTCTTTTTATACTTCCCATGTAGATTAGATCTATGTAAGTCTCTCTTAGTGTGTCATTGTTGTCTAAGTTCTCTGGGATTGAGGTTTGTAGTCTGGTTTTCTTTGCTTTATGTTTAAAAACCACCTATGAGTGAGTACATGTGATAAGTGTCTTTCTGTGTCTGGGTTACCTCACTCAAAATGATGTTTTCTATCTCCATCCATTTTCCTGCAAAATTCAAGATGTCATTATGTTTTTCATAACCCATTGACATGGACTGAATTTTGCCTGTCAAATTGAGGTTATCATTTTCAATATAATGAATCCTTCCAGCTAAAGACCGTGTCCTTCCTAAAAGTTTCTCACTTAATGACCCTGTTAGCAAACCATTTCTTTAAGGATATAATATGAAGAGTAAGGCTATTAGCCACCATAGCCACAAAAAATATATATATATACCAAGTAGGTCATATAGCTCTTGCAGAATTCCACCCATAGTAGAAACCAAAATGTTTCAAAGATGTTTCTAGATAGTGATATTGTCTGCAATTATCTTGGTTTTGGTTTACACTTTTCAAATTTATTTATTTATTAATCAAATTAAATGATCTCCATTATAATTTTCAGAAAATTGTTGTATTGTAATAATCCTATTGGCCAGCAGGTGTCGCAGCTGCGGCAGTAAGGCAAGTCCTAGATCAGTACCTCAATCACCTGAGACTTAGAATTACTATCAAATTTAATTAATTACTTAGGAGCACCACACCAGCATACGGGGAAGATTTGAGTTGGGCAGAATAACAAGGAGTCTAGAGCTTGCCGGTAGTCACGAGCCACGAGGTTACTGGACAGGGCTCGAGCTAGGCATTCGCAGATCTGAACTGGGAAAGCAAGCCTGGGTTCCAGGTACAGGGTTAAAGCTCCTGCTCCGGGACTCGGTGCTCAACCTGATCATTGCCAGCCTGCAAGAAGCCAGAGAAGCTACGGAGGAGCTGTGGTAGAAAGCTGTGGGTGGCAGTAACTCAACCACTTAGCAGGTAGGACCAAGCCACGTGGGCAGAGTCCACGGGAAATTGCCAAGTCTCTGTGGTGGGCCATCCGAGCCAAACCTTGCACAGATGCCCAGAGGGATAGTTCAGCTGCGTGTGGTGGGAGGAGGCTGTGAGGGTCTGGGCAGCCTGGGCAGGGTCCAGCAATGGCATGGACTCAGGAAACGTGGGCTCTAATATGTTGGAGTACAAAAGGGTTCCACAATTGCCTGGAATGAAGTATAACAAAGGTTTATTTATTTGGGGATAAACTCACAGAAACAGTAGTGATCCATAGTCCTCTGTGTGCTGGGAACTGGAACCCAATCCAGCAGCTTTTCATCTGCATTTATAGTACATGAGAACATGTCCAAAGTGGACCAGCATCTTAAAGGTTATTGGCTGAAGGAGCTCCAACAGCAGAGATTAGCATGTAAATTGTTTAAGGGGAACATATTAATCCCTACTTGTCATAAACACCAATGAATTAAATGCTTTAATCCACAGCAATAATTGGCAAAATTCCACAGACTGAAACAAGATATCTACAAGTTATGTAAATTAGATTTAAAGACACATATAGGTTGGCAGTGGAATGTTGGAAAAAAGATTTACCGTGCATAACAGCTACCATAGAAACCCTGAAGTTACAAATAAGCTTTAAAGAAAAAAAAAGTTATGTTAAAAAACATTGACATAGTAAAATTACATATACCAATGAATATTTTATTACCATTAGTTAATAAAGAAACTACTTTGACCTATGGCAGGGCATAATATAGCTAGGTGGGAAAACTAAACTGAATGCATGGAGAAAGAAGGAGAAATCAGACATATGCCATGTAAGCCGCCCAAGAATTAAGAGGTAACAAACCACAAACCTCATAGTAAAATAAAAATATAATACAAATAGGTTAATTTAAGATGTAAGAGTTAGTTAAGAAGGCTGATCTAATAGGACAAACAGTGTTGTAATTTTAAAAATTGATATTTTGTCATTCATCAAGAAGATAAAAACATATAATTACTTAATAAACAATGCCAATGTGAGTAAATTTGTTTTATAGCTAGAACTAAACAGAAATATACAATTTAAAAATAATGAGTGTTTCAACATTCCACTTTCAATAAATGTTATAAATCTGGAACAAATCTAAAATGTAAAATATTTACTAATGCTCCTATCAACCTGACCTAATAGAATTTAGACTATTCATTATTCTAGGAACAGTGTGCAAAATATTTTTCTTGTTCACAAGAAACATTCTCCTGAGTAGACTATATGTTAAAGCACAAAACAATATGAATAAATTATTTAAGTAATGTTTACATACATTTGATTTATGACTGAAATGCATTTGTTATAGCCAAATTATCATCACTGTGACAAAATACCTCAGTAAAGAAATATGAAAGATGAATAATTGATTTTGGCTGATGTATTCAGAGGATTAAACCCACAGTCTCTTGAAAAGGCCAGCATTTGGGGCCTGAGGAAGTCTAAATTGTCTTAGGTGCATGGTGGAGCAAAGCTGTTCACCCCATGATAGCCAGGAATAACATAAAATTAGAGATGATCTAAGAATGAATTATTACATTAAAATACACACAAAGTGATCTAATTTCTCTACATAAGGCACAGTTCTGAATATCTTATTAATATATAATTTCATTGTCTTAGTTTGCTTCTTTGTTGCTGTGATAAAACATTGACCTATTAGGTTGTAATTTATCCTCAGAAGGCTTTGGAAGAGAAGTTTTAACATATTTGCTATTTTCTATGTCCAAACCATAACATTCTGACAATGGGTCACTAGAGCTAATGTACATTTTACAGTGAAAAAACGTATTCATTCCCTCTCTAGTAGTCCCACAAACTGGAAGAGCATATTTGACAGCTATATATCTGACAGGGGATTAATATACAGAATTTTCAAAGAACTCAACAAAGAGCCATGGAAACAAATGACCTAATTATAAATGAGCCAGGTCTTCTGTGTATATATTATGGCTTCCAGTTTAATATTTTTGGGGACCCCTGAGTAAACGACTGTATTAGAATTACAACAACTTTGGGATTTCATCTTACCCCAGTCAGAATGACTAAGATCAACAAAAGAAGCCATAGGAAATGCTGGTAATATTGTGGTGGAAGAAGGAACCTCATTTACAGTTGGTAGGAACAGAAACTGGTGCAGCCACTCTGGAAATCAGTATGGAGAATTCATAAAAAAAACCTAAAAATAATTTTCTACATACTATTCCCAAGGGACTTGCATATTGGAGAGGTTTTATGCCAACTTGATACAAGATAGGGTATAGTGATATTTATGTTTTAATAAATAAGCTTGCCTCACTATCAAAATGGCAAAACTAAGCCACTAGAGGTCAGACAGTGGTGGTACACACCTTTTAACCCCAGAATTTGGGATACAGAGGAACATAAATCTCTGTGAGTTCAAGGCCACCCTCGGCTACACAAGATCAATGCAGAAACCAGTCCAGATGGTGGTGGCTCATGCCTTTAATCCAAGTACTAGGGAGTTATACGGCTTTAATCCCAGCACTAGAGGGAATATAAAATGAGAGGAGAGAAGAGGCTTAGGTTGCTTAGTCTGCTTTGCCTGACATCACCCAACCTTGTTAGAGGTAAGACTTCTCTAGTGGCTTGACTGCTTTGCTTTTCTGGTTTTGGGGTTGAACCTCAATATGTGACTGGGTTTTATTATTCATGCCACAATGGGGTCATTTGGAAAGAAGGATTCTGCATTGAGAAAATGCCTCCATAGAAGTAGTAACTCTGTCATTGCCATAGTTAACTCTATAGGACATTTTCTTAATGGTTTATTGATATCGGAAGGCCCACCTTCCTGTGAGTAGTTCTAACTCTGTACTAGTGGTCCTTATAAGATAAACAATCTGAGAAATCTAGTGGTAACAAGCCAATAAGTAGCACTCTTTCACAGTGTCTGCACCAGTTCCTGCTTTCAGGATTCTGTCCTATTTGAGTTTCTGTCTGCCCATATTCAGTGATGGACTGTGGAATGGGGCTGTAAGCTGAAATGAACTCTTTCCTTCCCAAGTTGCTTTTGGTCATGATGTTTCATCACTGCAATAGAAACTTGACTAAAACAGAAATTGGTACCAAATGGAATTGTTGTGATTCACCTGGTCATATATTTTAGGGAGGATTGTGGTAGAATTTAAATTGTGGGCTATAAAATCAGTTGGGTGCTCAGAGATAAATGTGCTGTTCTTTGTGAGCTTGAAAGACAAGGGTGACGAGAGAATCGAGGCCTGACTTGAGAAGTTTCATATGAAAGCTCTGAGAGTTCCTTCATAACTCAATCTGGGCTGCTGATTGGAATTAAGAATCATCAGCATGAAATTCTGCTTTTCTGGAACAATTAATATTGGTTAGCTGAGACTGAAAATCAGCTGTGGTTAAGAGGAGACCAGCATCATTGAGGTAAAAATCATCTAGGAGTGTTTCCTCAGGGTCATCACACGGAAGCTTTTCTTCAGAGTAGGTGAAGGTTGTATCTTGTGATGACAATCAAACTTGATAATATGTCTCCCAGGTCATAATTTTCTTAAGGCATGTGCATCTTTTGATCATGGAGAGCATTGAGGTTTGGAACCATGTGAAAGGGTCAGAGTCTCCAAAGATAGCCTAGGAGAGGGTATTGGTGAAGATTCATCCTAGTTGCAATAGAGAACCCAGCAGTTTGGAGATATGAGTCCCATGATCAACAGCTTCTATGGAGTAAAGCCAGCCTGAACCCAGAAGACAAACTGCAACTACTGTGGATAGCAAAGATGGAGAAGTGCCACTGCAAAGACCCTTTGGAAATTAGAGGATGAATGGTCTCAGATGACAAGCACTGAAATATTTATACTGTTGAATTTTGATTTTGCTTTGGTCTAATTTTGACTGTGCTCTGATTCTTCCCTCTTACACCAAGAAATTATGTAATTTGTTTGAATTTTTAATAACCCACAGCTCTGAGACTTTGGCTATTTTAGAAAGGCTTTGCAAAGAGATATTGGTCATTTGTAGAGACTTTAAAATAACTTTAAAGAGAATATCTTGATCACATCCATAGAAATTTCGTCCGATGGATGGAGATAGAGACAGAGACCCATATTCACACCAGAGCAATGGATTGAGCTCCCAAGGTGCAGTCGAAGAGCAGAAGAACCTTCATCCGGCGACGGATGGAGATAGAGACAGAGACCCACGTTGGAACACTGGACTGAGCTCCCAAGGCCCAGTTGAAGAGCAGAAGGAGGGAGAAGATGAACACAGAAGTCAGAACCGCAAGGGATTCGTCCACCCATTGAGATGGTGTGCCCGATCTAGTGGGAGCTCAGATCGGAAGAGC
>PVIU01008082.1:0-85677 GCA_004026605.1 Ondatra zibethicus
GAGAGAGAGAGAGAGAGAGAGAGAGAGAGAGAGAGAGAGAGAGAGTAGCGCTGACCCCCAACAGATATTCTTTCTTCATTTCTCCCTGGAAATGTCCCTACCTCTATCTTATATAATGCATGTGTGAGAGGAATTACAGACTGTGAGACCTGGAAGAAGCCTGAGATACCTCTGCTCAAGCTCCTAATTTTAGTCGTGGCAAAAGAAAGGCAGAGGAATTTAAGAATTTGCTTCTGCTCAGGCAAAGTCAGCCGACGACTGCTCTCTCGTCCGTCTTTACTAGCACTACATCTACCTATGCAGTTTGGTTACACACACCTACTGTTGAGTATAGATCTTTCTTCTGTTTGCTGACAGCAGAGATTTCTTGGGTGGAAAAACCTCTAATTTAGAAAACGATCTGTCTTAAACACTTTGCAGCCCATCGTTCAAATTGCACAGACTTCAATAATCTTAGAAACAAAAATTGAGACAGAGAGAGGAGCAGTTGTTAAATTTCTACTGCGCAGTTGCTTTCAATGTCGGGTTCTGAACCAGTAGAAGCCCCTTCCTGGGTGAGCCCCTCCTCTCCTCCTCCTGCAACCCCAGGGCATGGGAAGCCACAGCACGAGGTGTCTCAGGTCCTCACTTCTGCCTCAAGGATGCTCTCAGCCTTCTGCTTCACCTAGGATCCAGTGATCCGATTCAATCTAATTAACAACTGTTTAGGGAGCACCTCTAAGCTTTTGGAAGGCATCAAGTACGGAGCTGGGCGAGGGCATTCAAAGATGAAGATGTCCCAACCCTCTCCTTGAGAAAAAGAAACTGGCGCTTAAATCTAACCCCCTCTATTATTCACATGGTTAACGAATTGCCCCCCAGGTTCCTACCAACAGTGCTCCAGATACATCCCCCTAAAGGTCCTCCACGTCTGGAGGTTATTGCCTGGTGCCAGATCTGGGGCTGCAAGGAGGTGATGGAGAAAATGTTGCCTCTGGAATCTGGCATCAGTGGACTGGGACCAAGCCGTGTTCAGAAGCTCACCAGCCACTGCCAGGGCAGGGTAGCTCCTGGGTCCGGGTCCGCTTCCCTTGTGTGCTAACCAGGGCGCGGCAGGCTTGCCTCCAAGTTTCCCAGGACACTCTCCTTTCCTGATGGCCAGTGTTTGCCCCCAGCGTCCCAAGCCCAGTGGCTCCCTATACCGTCCCCTCTCTGCTCCACTGCGGTTCATTGCCTGCCGTCAGAGTTCAAGTTCAGCCGCGGCTTTTGCTCTGGATTTAGAAAAAAGAAAAGGGGGTGGGAGAATTGGAGGGAGCCGGCTAGTCGGGCGAGGCCGAGGGGAGGCGGAGAGAGGTGGCCTCTGATTGGTTGGGGAGGGGGAGTGGAGGCACGGAGTTTCCCACAATGCCCTGGTGCGGTGCAGCCGCGGATGGATGCTGCGGGAAGGGGCTGCCATTTGCTGCCCCTGCCAGCGGCGCGCGGACCTGCCCGCGCTCCCGCCGCCTCCAGCTCCCTCAGCCCGCCCGGCCTTTGCAGCGGCACCGCCTCGGCTTCCTCCGCGGCCGCCGGAGCGGTCGCCATGAACCCCAGCTCCTCGGCGGGAGAGGAGAAAGGGGCGACGGGCGGCAGCAGCAGCAGCGGAAGCGGCGCCGGGAGCTGCTGCCTAGGCGCCGAGGGCGGCGCGGACCCGCGGGGTGCAGGGGCAGCGGCTGCTGCCGCCCTGGAGGAGCCCGCGGCCGCCGGACAGAAGGAGAAGGAAGAGGCGCTGGAGGAGAAGCTGAGGGACTTAACTTTCCGGAAGCAGGTCTCTTACAGGTAGGCGCGGGAGCCAGCAAGACAGGTGCCGCCCAGGGCGGGGGACACTTGCTCTTGCTCCAGAGAGGTACTTTGTGGAGTTAGGGCTGTAGCTCCAGTTCTTTCTCTCTCCTCAACTCTGTGTCCCTGCCTCTCCCCCTCCCTCTTTCTGTTTCCGAATCTCTGTCTGTCTCTCCCCTCCTTCTCTCTCCTGGGGATATGTGTTGTTCTCGTCTCATCCTTTAATACTGAGCTGGAGGGAAGAAGCGGGATACCCCCAGCTTGTCCCTGCCACACCAAGGAGGGGTGGCATTTGTAACAGGAGAGAACGCTAAGGTCAGAACAAGATTTAAACCGCGTCTGTGAGTGCATGGGTAGTGGGTGCAGACCCAGACATGCCTAGCTTAAAGAAAAGTCGTCAAAGTTGCCCCTACGCTGGTGTCATTTCCAGCACTCCCCCTGCCATTCAGAGTTCCCTGGGTGAGCCGTGGGCACTAACTGGATAGCCGAGATCTGCTCTGACAGGCAGGAAAGAACAACCCTATACAGAAGAGAAATCCTTATGGAAGTTCTTATCTTGAAATCCCATTAAGGATCAGTGAGATGCGGGTCTCGGAGGTATGTCAGTAGGTATTGGCATTACGTGCACATGTGTTCTCTCCCTCTCTCGGTGTGCCCAGCAGATGATGTGGGTAGCCTACTCCTGAGCTAAGGGTGAGGGTGAGAAGAGACTGTGCTGGCCCCCGAGGATGGATGTGTTTGTGACACAAGAACAGCAGAGGATGGCCACCTAATTACATTTAAAGAAGCCCAGACTGTCTCAGGATTTGAACCAAAGTGAGGTTCCCTACTCTCCTCTCCCATTCCCAGGCAAGAGACAAGGTACCGGGACCACTCCCCGCTAATGTCTTTTTTCAAAGTTTAGCAAACATCCTAGCATAGATTTACGAAGGCTTGTACTTGCTGGGTCTCAGAGGAATACTTGAAAAGGGGTCGGCGAAGGCATCCCTGTAGCCGTTCTTCCTTTTGGGTTTAGCAGGTTCCTTTTAGAAAAACCACCTAAAGTATTAAGCCTGTCACACCATGTGCTGTTATGTAAGCAAAAGCAGATGACAGAGGTGTGTGGGTTGCGAGGGTGTGCTCTGTTTATGGGGGCAGGTGTGTGAATCATTGGGATCCCCACAGGCACTGCCTGGACTGGAGGCCCCGCCACCAGGGTTTTTGCTCTTTCCTAAATGGTCTTCCTAGCCAGTTGGTTGCCGCCGCATCCATTGCTTGCATTCCCTTCTCCACGCAGAGGGAGTTTCCCACCTGAGTTGTTCTCTTAGTTACTCACACAGGCCAGATCCAAATGGATTTTTCTTTTTATATTTTCGGGTTCTAAAAATAGGCTCGTGGTGGGGAGTGGGGTAGCTCTAGGGAGGTATGCTAGAACACGGGCAGCTCTACTTATGATGGTCTGTCTGGCTCTTAGGGGAACAGGGACTATATTCAGCCTAGTTTAGGAACTGTAAGTTGCTGGGGGGTTGTTATTATGTGAAGTACATTGTGGGTCTGGCTTCTGGGCTAAGAGAGGCTCCTGGGTTATTGGTATTCATGAGACTCCTTATTGGGTAGGGCTGTGAAGCCAGAATTTGCAAGGGAAATCTCCTCAGCTTGCCTCTTGGCAGGGGTCATTCTCTGAGCCTCTCTCCTGGAAAAGCATCCTGTTGGGGCTACAGCTCTCCGGCTGGCATGTTCCCGCAGGCACGTGGACGTGTGTACACACACAAACACAGACGTGTGAACTGCAGCAAGAGAGGAATAGCACATGATACTGGCCTGTCTTGAACCCCACAGTGGTGGGTTTTATTTATTGGATGCTATTTCTTTTTAAATGAAGCCTCACCGTTTCCAGGGCAGTGACACTTGGCACACAGAGCACCTCAGGTGTGCAGCCTCTACTCTCTGTGGGTGAGGACGGTTGTCACACTCCTAAGGGGATACTTACACATCACCACCTGAGAGTTGCTGTCTCAGAGGTGCAATAATTGACCCTTGAACTCATAAACTGTCCAGCCAAATCAAGCAGATAGCCTCCAAGGCAAGAAGGGCAGTGAGTAGCGATCTCACCTGGCATGTGTTTATCCTGAGTAATCTCTGTATTTTGGTCACTGCTATTATTTATTTTTAGAGTCAGAGGAAATGGTCTATCTGTTTGCCAGGGTGGCCCTCTTTGCTGAACTCAGGGATGGAGCTGGACTTGATGGTTCTAATGAAAGGCTGATGAGAAATCTGTAAAGATGGTCTGGAGTTGGGTGTTGGCTCCTCAGGGGGTCCCCTACTGCCTTCATCTGATCCTGAGGATTCTGGGCACAGCTTAGGATGGAGACTGGTAGGAGTTAAGGGAGAGGAGTCAGAAAGGCCCCCGGGGAACAGAGTCTATGCAGAAGTGTGTATCTGAGTGGGAGGTAGAGCTTCCATGTAAGGGGATCATTTGAGGTGGTGAAGTGGAGATTGGCAAGCAGGTGGAAATGTCTTGAAGAACACGAACATTTGTAGAGTGAAAGTTGGTGTGAAAGAAGGGGGCTTTGGAGGAGTGTGTGTGTGTGTGTGTGTGTGTGTGTGTAGGGAGGGTCTCATCTGTTCCTCTTGTTGCTAAGGAACATACAAGCTAGAGTTTAAAAATAAATGAAGAGTGGGTGGGCATATGCAGTGACTCCTGTCTTTTTAGGAACCAGAGCCCTTTACAAAAAGCCTTTAAATAACCATTTCTGGAGGCAGATTATTCATTTTGCTGACTTTTACTTTGTTAAGTAAAATAAACTCCTTTATATACCCCTAGACTTCCCCTCATTATCTTTTCTTTGTTGGCTGCTCTTTTTGGGGGGGGGGAGATGATTTTTCCCATGAGAATTTTTCCTTTATTTCAGAATCTGCGCCCCAAGAGCACATAGTCCCCATAGACTGTAAAGCTAAAGGTTTGAGCACGCAGTGCAAGTGATCCAGCTCTTTTCTGTTAAAATTACTACTTCCTTTTTCTTTGCAAATTATGGTGCTGCAACAGATACATATGTGTAAATGACTATATAATATGTAGGAACTCGTTTTTAGAACTGCTGTATTTTAAGTCAGTAAAATAGAAAGGGGGAAAAACTCAGAAAGACACAGGGAAGGAGAGGGAGAGAGAAGGTAGCTGATACTTATTACAGTCTCTTTGTTAGGCACTGGGAAGTATCACAGGATATTGTATCTTTTTTGTGTGCATCTGTGTGTAAGTATGGGTGTGGGTACATGTGTGTAGATGTGCATGTCCATGTTAACATGTGTGTGCAGGTGCATGTGGAGGGCTGAAGTTGACATTGTCTTTTTTAAAGCTCTCTTCACTTTATTTTTTGAGGCAGGATCTCTCGCTGAACTTGGAGCTGTCTGATGCTGACCAGTCTAACTAGACAGCTTGGTCTGGAAAGAAATACCTTGTCTCTGACTCCCAAGCTCTGGGATTACAGGTGGCTACCATACCAACTCAGCTTTTAAGCTGATCGTAGATCTGAACTTTATTCCTCAGGCTGGCAAGAGCTTTATCTACTGAGCCTTCTTCCCAGACATGTATATTGTATCTTATTTGAGCTCCATGGTTTTTGAGCTTTCTGGTTTTGTAGATAATGAACCTGAAGCATGGGGCTTGGCTGGAAGCAAATCTGACTCTAAAGGACTTTCTGTGCAGGCTGCATCTTTCTGGTTGGGTCCTTGAGCATCTGCCTTAGGTTTGAACTCTTTTCGTGTGTGTGTGTGTGTGTGTGTGTGTGTGTGTGTGTGCTGACTTTTCATCCCACCTGCAAAATGCTGCAGGTCTACCTGCTCTCTCTACTTTTTCCTTTTTTTTTTTTTAATTGAGACAGGGTCTCTCTGCATAGCCTTGGCTGTCTTGGAACTCACTATGTAGACCGGGGTGGTCTCAGACTCAGAGGTCCATCTGAGTGCTGGGTAAAGACTCCCTGCTGCACCACACCCAGCTCTCCCTGCTGCACCACACCCAGCTCTCCCTGCACCCCCCTATGCCTTTCATTCTTTGGGCTGAGACTCTTTGCCTTGGTCTCTATGGCCTTAAGAAACCCCCTACGAGTTCAGCATTGAAAATGAATATAAATTCATGATCCCCAGCAAATTGTTTGGTTTTGCTTCTGAGAACAAAACCACCTCCGAGACACCTGCTATCTCCACCAAGACACCCATGTTAGAAGTTTATGCACTTTTAAAATAATTTCTGCAGGTGCTGTGGAGGTGCATTGAGGTTTATTGCGAAGCTGCTGCCTTTCCTCTTTGGGCGACACACAGTGAAAGAGAAAGTACAAGTTTGCTTGTTAAGGAGGCCTTGGCAGTTACCATTACTTAGGAGATCTCCATGCACGGGCTTAGAGTTTCTTCAGTTGAAAGCCGTGGTAGTCACACCTGACCTTTCTCACAGGAAGTTTCTAATATAATATAGAAGCTACGAGAAGGAACATGGGCCTTCTTAGAGTAGACAGCTAGTGGAAAGGGGGTCTCATTCCTTGACTGTGATGAAACATAGTATAGTTGTCTGTTGGTGACTGTGGAGGACTAGGCCCAGGACTACTGGGCAGATATGAAAATCTGCCGACACTCAAGCCCCTTCAGTAAAACAGCATCACATTTGCCTATGACCTATTTGCACTTTTCCATAAACCTTAAATCATTCCAATCCTTAAAATACCCAGTACAATGTTAATGCCATTTAAATAGTTGTCAGATACTATTATAAAGGCAGTAATGACAATATGGCATGTTTTGTCCAGAAACGATGAGTTTTCTTTCTTTCTTTCGTTCTTTCTTTTTTTTCAAATATTTTCAGTCTTTGATTATTTGAATCTATAGTGGTATAGTGCAGACACAGTGTTGTGCCTGCTCTCCTGAACAAGACTGTATTATCAAAGGACAACTGAGGAGTTGGAAGCTAAACAGGATGGCATGGCATGACTTGGCTGTGATTTGGAGTTAGCAGCATACGGAGAACATTGTCTTCTCCTGAATATCACGGTGTAGCAGTTTTCTTTACACAGCCAGTTTTAAACATCATTGCTATTTCATGCATTAGTTAGATAAAGACTTCTGGGTGAGACAGAAGCACTTCCTGTTGTTATTTAGGTGCCAGTGAGTATTGGCTTCCTCACTCGGGACACATACCAGGTGTGACTTCAGACTAGCTGTTGTCCAGGGAACGATTGCTAACACTGATCTTTGAGAGGTTGGATTTGATTTTTTTTTTTCCTTTTGCACAGGAGAGTTCTCACGCTGAGCCTCATGGAGCTGGGGGCTGGAGACGTGGAATAACACTTTGCTGGTGTTCAATTCTGTTGTGGCAACAGTGGTATTGCCTCATGGGGCCAAATTAAATTAGAGGAGAGCTAGCTCTTTCCAACATTCTACTTTCTAATCTGAGAAAATGAGGACTCCCAGGGAGGGCCAACCTGGTTACTGCACCTCTCCGTTCTTCTGGGCTGGGATCTGGGGTACATGTTTTCTCTGTCACCCCAAGGCATACTTGGGGTGGAGACCCCTGTGAAACCAGAGGCATCTGGAGAAGTCACAGTTAGCTTTGGGCTGGACATTTGTTTTCCAGCTTGGGTCTGCATTGGTCATACTGGTCCTGTGGACACTGATGATATCGTCTGAAGTCCCATCTTGTGATAGTTGCTACATCCAGTGGCATGTAGTTCTTCCGATGGATACCGGGAGAAGATAGAACGTGCACAAAATAATCATAAAACAGACGAATTTCTCATTGTTTGAGCTGCCTGGAGCAATTGTCAACCACAGCAAGCCAGCGCAATGGGAAAGATTAAAGAAATGAAATCCCAAGCTAGGCCTGTTTGAGCACAGTGCACTCACAGCATCTCTTGGGCTTGTGGGCCAGCAAACTCCTCAGAAGGTGGGAGCGTTGAGGGTCCGCGTTCAGGTGGACCTCAGTGGGGTCCCTTCAGATAGCTATGTGAGGAGTCAGCCATGATTTCCCGATCTGTGATTAAATTGGGTTTGGAACCTGGCGTCTTCCAGGGGCCGGTGGACAAATCGTATGTCCTCTTTGAGGCTGAGCATAGCATCTATAAAATGGTGCCACAGCAGTGTCTGCCTTCGAGGCTTGGAGATTAAGGGAGCTACATTCTTATGCGGCACTTAGCTGGGTGAGCTGCTTCGAAGAATCTTGCTCTTCTTGATCGATAGGTAGAAGAGAGATATTTATTGAGTTAATCAACTTTAGACAAGCAGCTGCTCTTGCCTATTTGGGGTCCATTGTAAATACCGTTTTCCTATCGTCTGCCTTTCTCTCACGTATGCTCTACTCAGCAGCCCAGAGCTGTGTTTCTCTTTACAGCTTCATCTTGGAGTACCTGCTCCAGCCATCTAGCCAGCTGTTGGAGGCCGGAGGAGGGCGGCAGAAGCTCTTCCCTACCCATCTATTTGCAGCTTGTCAGAGAAAAGGGCTTAATTTGCCTTCTGAGCAGCACTAATTAGCTCTCTGGTTCACTTTCTGTCTGTCTCATCCCTTTCCATGGGGCAGCATTGATTTTCTCCCCAGGGAATTTTCTGTCCATATTTCTTTCTGTGAGTAGAACTTTTAACCCAGCATTCCTGGGGTCTGTCCTAACTGCGGTCCACTCTGTCTGACCACTCCAACAACCGAGCCTATGTGTTACTTCACGTATCTTTTCTTTAGACCCATCTGAACGATGTGTGTGCGTGTGTGCATGTGTGTGTGTAAGTTTATTTGAAGAATGCTTTACCTCATTCACTCTGTGACTCTGACTTTTGCTTTGTTTATAATTTGCTTAATAACCAACTCTTCAAAAGAGTGACAGCTACTTTTCATACTCATGTATCCTATACAGCATGAGAGAATGACTTGTGAGTTTGCCAACATCCCCACTATTCACAGAGGTGTGGTCTGAACCCAGCTTGAACTATTCTAGAGAAAAGTAAGTCACTGTGTCAGATGTATGCACACTGGCTGAAGGAGGGGGCTGTCACAGGGACGGCCATATGGAAAGGTCTTAGCAGGTAAATGCTGATGCTCTTTCTAGTCCCGAGTTTTGTGAACTTTGCAATGGGCCAAGCACCATTCTTTAAAAGGAATTTCATGGTTCTTGGATCAAACCTCCATGAGATTTGCCTTTACATTTTTAGACTCACAAATGTCTGGTAAGAACTGATTCTGGCTTTGCTACACTCATAATCTGGCTTTTGTTGGGTGTGGGGGCAACACTCAAACTTTAAAGTGTGATAATCTCCCTTTTACCTTATTGACTACTCTTGGAGTGAGGCTTAAGAGCCCTGGTTCTGAGCCTTACCACTGAGGCCCAAATAGTTCCTTCTGCCTACTCACTGTGTGCTGTTCTGTAATCCCTTGAGGCCTCGGTGTGCCTTAGTTTCCCTGTCTGTAAAATATTCACTATGATAGTACTCACCCTGTAGGGCTATTTCCAGTTTAAATGAGCTGATACAATTCTGGCCCCCACAAAGCAGATGGCATAAGCGTGCTTGCAAAGGTGGTGTCATCTACATGGAAGTTCAGTGACATAGCAGGAAAACGCATTATTCTTTTAAATATTCAGTTCCATATCAGTTACTGTCAGTAAAATGATTCAGATAATATGAAAATGAGGTAGACATCCATTAAGATGTGAGAACCTACAGGGTTTGGCATTCACAGCAATGTAAAATTTCTACTGATTTCTAATATGGTACTTCCAGAATGGATTAGAATGTAGCTCACTCTTACCAGGCAGTGAACAAGGATTCTGCTGTTGAGAGGTCTGGACACTGGAGCAGGCAGAAGGCAGAGAGCAGAGAAGCCAGGCAGCATCAATGTGTAGGGAGTCAGGGTGCAATGACCCAGGCGTCCAGCTAGACATCTGAGACCAGGAACCCTGACACGGAGAGCTGGGTCAGGGGGCGGCAGAGTTCCACAGTGTCAGGAATAAGGACGGAGCTGTTACCTGTGACTGCAGGACACAAAACATCTCTCTTGCTGTCTTGATGATGTCTCCTTCGAAACACAGACAGAGGCTGACTGGCCTATTCCGGCAATCAGAGGGTGGGGGAAAACCTTCACTGCTCTGGGTTATTTAAAAAATGGGAGGCTCAACCTTCTGGGATGCTCTGTCAGTCAGCTCAACCAGGCCAAAGAACAGAATTATTTTTTAAAGAACGTTATATGGCTTTATTGTTGAGTACATAAAACCAGCTCACGACTGATATAAATGCTGGAGTGTGTATGGGTGATTTATTTTCCTCAGGAGACAAAGATAAGGCAGATGGTGACTTTTGTAAATTCGTAGATTTGTAGGAAATAGAAAGTAGATTCCTTAAAGGGGCTGATATTTATTGAAGTGTGTATGTGTGAGACGTGTCAGAGCTCTGGGAAAATTATTATTATTTTTGCATGTATGTGTGGTGTGTGTATATGCATGTTCACATATGAGTGTGTGCTGGTGCATGTCCGCATGTATGCATAGGCCTTGATGTCAGGTGTCTGGTCTCCACTGTGCATATTGAGGTATTGCCTCTCACTTGGTGAGTCCAGAGCCCACTGGTTCAGCTGGTCCGCTGCCAGCTTGCTCCAGGAATCTTCTGCCTCTGCATTCTGAGCACCGGGATCATGAGTACCTGCCATGCCAACCTGACATTTACATGGGTGCCGGGGATCTGAATTCAAGTCCTCATCTTTGCACAACAAGTATTTTCAGATTGAATCATCTCCCCAGCTGCTTGTAAAAAAAATCATTCTTATTAAAAAAAAAAATACAAGTCAAACCTCGAAGGCAATTTGTTTAGAGATAAGAGGAGCTTTATACGAGCTTACGTGGAAGCAGTTTTAAGAAGAGGTTCCATGTATCATTTTGAGGAAACCTTCTGGAACATTTCTCAGGCCAAAAGGACTGGAGATTTAATCATTGTGTATGGCAGGTTTTGAGGCAAGGCACTCGGACGGAGAGCATTCCCTGTAGAGGTTTTTGATGGAAAAGCTTGATTAAAAATAGATTCTCTCTTTTAAATTGACCCCTTGTCCTTGTAGAGACGGAGCGGTGGCATGCTCTTGTCTCTTTCTACTTGAAATGCAATCCCGAGCATTTGAAGTTTGAAAGAAGGAGAAAACCGTGGGGGCCATGTGGCTTTCTTGGCCGTCTGAGTCACCTGCAGCTTCTGTACAAAGTGTTAGAGCCCAAATGACTTGTAAACAGCACAGCGCTAGAGTCTCAAGTCTGAAACCCGGGTACCTGGATGGCCAGGTTCTGGGGAGGGTTTTCTTCTGGGTTGCCTATGGCTGTGATCTTGCTGTGTTCCCACGTGGCTGAGAGTAGAGAGCCCAAATGGGATGTGCCTCTCCCTAGAAGGCTGCCAGTCTCACTGATGAGAGAGCGTCACTGTCCATGACCTAATTCCCTCTTCCCCACTTATCACTTTGGGGGTTAGGATTTCAGCATATGAAGGAGATGTTAGACCTCCGTGGAAAAATTTGTTAGGGCTTTATGTGTATGTTATGGGGTTCCGTGGGACTGAAGTGACATAGTCGTGACCGTGTGGGTTTTCTGGGGGTAGGGAGTAAGCACAGACATTCAGCCCACCTTCCATTTTCTCACAATGTCTTAGGAAGTCACAGGCGTTACTATTTTTGTCGTCTGAACCATTCCCAAGACAACCTATGTATCTCCCCACCTGTGAGTAGTGACTAACCCCAGTTATTAGTTTTACTCGGGAGCTGCAAAACATTCAGTGTATGGCATTTTGCTGAGCTTGTGATTGGGACAGGGCTAGTACTACGTCCACCGTATTGATAAGGACGTGGAAGTTTGCAGCGACAGCAGTTTTCCCAAGGCCACACAGCTGGTTAGAGTGGCAGGCTAAGATCTGTGTTTCTATTTACATACTTCTCGCCGCGCACTGCTTCCCAAATGCAGCTTCTCATTCCGGTTACTCTTCCACTCTTTCCCATTTTTGGTGTGCAAAGAGTCAGATTTTTCACAATGCGGTGTCTTATTAGACCAAACTCCCCAGGCGGTGTGTGTGGCATGCATTCAGACAGGCCTCTTGTGCCCCAGCAGGAGACTCAGGGCTGGGTGGACACAGGCCACTTCCAGCTGTAGGGAGGACAGGACTGAGCATTTCATGCTGGCCCCTTTAAAACACGGTGAACTTTCCATTCATTGGGAACGGAGAAGGTAAATCTAGTTTCCTGGGATTCAAAAATGATTGCAGGGATTAGAGCCTGGCACTGATCCTTTTAAATTCTACCTGCAGGGCAAAACCTCATGATTTGTAATCAGTGGAACTCGGAGGAAGGTGGGGATGGTCCTGGGTTGGGGTCCAGTAAAGAAGTTAGGACTAATGAATGTATGAGCATGTCTTGGGGCTGGACTGGTAATCCTCACTGTTCGATGATCAGAAGTATATATCCTTAGAAGAGGTGGATCTTTCCTCTTTAACCAGGCTGACAGTATTCACATTAGCTTTTCCACAGAGTGCTCTTCGGAGTTTGTAAGTATGTCCGTGCGTGTGCTTATAGACCCTAGAAGCTTCCAAAGTAGCCCATCAAAAAACCTGAGTCATTTCCACCTTTAAAGAAACCTTCACAATGTCTTGGGAAAATAAATGTTGACGCTATTTAAAGATTAAAACAGAAGCTTTCTATGAGCTGGTACAAGACTACTTACAAAGGAATCCAGGGGATTTTCTCTTAAGACCAATTTCTGGAGATTTCTTTAACTGTTAATACCAACTAAATTTAGGTTACTTAATAATAATAAAAATGTGTGTGCTGCATTTCAGGCTTAGTGTTAGTAAGCCCCTTTCACATCAGTGATCTCATTTTAACTGCAAAACAATCCGAGGCTCCCTGTGTTGTTTCCACAGTCAGCGTACACTGAAGGAAACACAGCCCTGACAACTCAGTGACTTCCTTACAGCCACACACCTGTGCCGTGCGCGGCATTGCCAGATCCACGTTGGGGTTTTAATCTCAGGTCCCGCTTTCTTTTTATTTCAGGCACCGTTTCCTCAAGTGACTCCGTGGAAAGATAGTGAGCAACATTACCCTCTTGTTAATTTTATTTACTTGAATTTATCTCTGTTATTAATCACAGTGGCCAGAGATGGAATCAATTACCAACTGGCACACACCAAATCCATATGGCATCGACAGCAAGGATGACCTCATTGCCATCCCATTACCCTTCCCTGGTCTCCGTTTAATATAACTCTTACTAGGAAAGGGGAGAAAATGAGAAGGGACAGGGAGGGAGAGAGATAGTTGGGCTCCTCCTTTGCATTAGTTGCTAAGCAGCAGCCCTTTCATCATAAGGGAGATCCAGTTCAAGTGATGACATAGGTTTTCCGAGACTAGCATGTCGTTTTTTTGTAGCAGCTGCATTTCAGGTCTCCATGGAGCACATGGTCTGGCTGCTCGGTGACTTTCGGGGGGGGGGAGTACCACCTCAACTTTCTTGTGGAACGTATGGAGAAAATTCAATGCCATTGATCACCTCCTGGCCAGACTCCCACCTTCTGTTCATGGCTAACTGCAGGCAGCTTTAAGGATGTAGAGTCCTCTCCAGGAAATTTAGCTGAGATGAGGGTGTGTTCCGAGCTCATATTTCGTATCATAGGAGAGGTCCTATCTCAAAGGGATATTCTGGAGAATTTAGCTTGTTTGAAGTAACTTGGTCTAGAACAGAATTTGGCAGCCACCAAGAAGGAGGATTGTGGCTGTGATCTCATTGTATTGATATTTTCTGCAACTGAAGATTTTTTGCAAAGAAATAAAACACTATGCATAAGCCATGGAGTCCAGTTTTACCAGGAAAGAGCATGATTTCAAAGGAAGGCCTGTAACTTCCTTCTGGGCGTGGCTAGAAGACACGGCTGTTCCCTGCTAGTCGTAGGAGTCATCACACTTCTTCCTTTCCAAGACTGCCCCTCCCCCCCGCACCGCTGCCACCTGAGAGAAAACGCCTCTTTCTGGACTAGCTGGGATGCTTAGAAACTGCCCTCAACTTCCAGTAAGCTGCCCCTCCCATTTAAGGTGGAATATCTCTTCAAGGAACTAGAAGCAGTGTCCGGAAGTAGCAATGCATGGATGAATTCACAAATGGTAAACGGTTACTCCCATCTCTCCAGCAATGGTTGCGGCTGGCAGGTTTCTCTGTGTGCTTCTTCACAATCGCTTGACAGAGCTTTGGTGAAGCAGCTCTGGTTACAGGAACCCATTGACTGTGAGAGGGCTCCATCAAGCAGTGCTGAGGGAAACGGGGTGGTGGAGACCAGTGACTCCCACCTGGTACCGAGCCCCCCGGGAAGACGGACCCAGGTGTCCTGAGATGCCTGTCTGGGAGGTGCTCAGTCATCTGCCCTTGGTTCCGCAGAGCTGTACTAGTAACATCAGCTGAGTCCTGCTGTGTGCTAAGTAAGGCACCTTGCTAATTTCAGTTCATTCTTACAGCATTTTTTATGTGGGAGGGAGACACTTCTACTCTCTATAGCTGTGTAGAGCAGGAAACTGAGGCACAAGATAGTGAAATAACACATCAACCAGCAAGCGATGAAACAAGGATCGGAATCCCAGAATATCCCAGCCAGTGCCCTTCGGCACGACTCTCTTCCTCACGCCTGTGTAACCGTAGAAATACAGAAATTCTGATCTTTCTTTAGGGAATTAGCTCTGTTTTGTTGCATGCTGTGCTGCTTGTGGGGCTGACTGTCAGGGTGCCTGGCCCTCACCAGGGATACTGATGTGATCTCTGGAAGCTATTGGGTGATGGGGTTGGAAGGCTGACTCTCACCACTGATACCACCTTAGGGTGTGCCTAAGACTCGGGCTCACCTACCAGTTTGTCTGTGTCTATCAGCAACACATTGGGACGATAATACCTGTTGCTCCTCACCCTCATTTTATGCTCAGCACAGATCACCAGCCCCTCTATTGAATTCCTTGTTGACTCCGTTAGCGACAGCTGTGTTTTCTTGCTTAGAACTAAAGAATTAAAAATAGAAACAACTAAGTGCCATTGTGTGGTCCTTCAGCCTGTCCTGGTGGGTGTCTTTCATGTCAGGGAGCTGTGCCAAGGAGATACCCACACTAGTGGTTAGGTCTGGTTGTTAAAGTTTTCATTATCAGAGCAACAAATGTTTTTTAGGGACTATCTAATGGAAATCAGCTATTTTCTCCATTAAAAAAGTTTTGCTTTGATTTAAATGGATTTGTATATATGTGTGTCTGTGTGTGTGTGTGAATGCAGGTGCCCAAGGAGGCCAGAAGAGGGCACGAAGAGGGCACTGAATCCACTGGGACCAGAGTCATAGGCGAGCCACTTCGTATGGGTGCTGGGGACCGAACTGGGGTCCACCTGAAGAGCAGTATGCAATCTTCCTGCTTAGTCACCTCTCTAGCCTTTTGGCCTCCCAATTTTTATTGTTTTCTTACTTACCTGTCAGTTGTCTTTATATTTCAAGTTGAAACAAACTGAGTTTTACAGAGGCCGCATAATTAATTTCAAGTCAAAGAGCTTCCACTTGCTGGGCTCAGTTCCTGGTCACCCACAGACCCATTTACCCCATCCTGTACTGTTTCCACTTGGTGTCCCCAACTGGTCCTTTGTTTTTTATTTTATCCTATGGTGATTATGCTTTCACTTTGGGGGGACATTACAGATGACTGCTTCCCGCATTGCTACATGTTGTGCCTTCACATACTTAAAGCCAGAGGCTGTCTCTCTCTGTAGCTCTCTTTTCTCAACACCGAATCATCTCCATTTTCATTCCTACCCGGTTGTATTACCCTGCACTTTTGTGGTTGTCCTTGATTCGACACCGTTTTGGGTTATCCGTGGTTTTCTTCATAAAAATGGAGAACCAAACCAAGAAAGTGGTCTAACCCAGGTACCACTAGCATGTATAGGGCATGTGGTCTAACACAGGGTACTGCTAGCATGTATAGGGCGCTTGTTCACATTGAAAGTGGACAGATTCACACAAGGGACACTCAGGATTTTCATCTCCAGATGTTTCTGCTCTTGGTGGCCCCTGTGTGTCACAGCCTCTTCCCTGCAGGTACATTGTAAGAACTTGATTCTCTCAATGTGGCTGTTGGTTGTAGCTATGGGTTAGCATGGGTGCAGTCCAGGTGCTGTAAAACCCATTCTAAAGCCGTACCACCGGACCACAGACTCAACTAACTACTGATGCCTTCCCCAAGTTTTGCTTAGGCTGCAGCAGTTTTCCTTAATATTTGTCGTTTCCGTTTGGCTGAATGTTTACTTGACACGCTTTACATGTATGTCAGACACTTGTAGAATGTTTGAGATCCATCCCTCTGTCTATCTGGTCTTCTCTCCTCATCTCCTCTACCTTCTCCTCTCTTCAATAAGAAAGGGCAGATTCTTTCTTAAGAACCATTTGCTATCATCTCTACTTCTCACACTATGGCTGCCACTGTCTTCCTGTCTATGCTATTGCAAGGGGTGGGTGGAAGCCCCTGTTTCACCCTTCTGAAGTTTGCTTTAACTCACTGAGCAGTTAAACTCACTCCACTCTGGTGAAACTTCTTTTGGAATAGCGGTTCTCAACCTGTGGGTCAAGACCCTTTGGCAAACCTCTGTCTCCAAAAATATTTACATTACAATTTATAACAGTACCAAAATTACAGTTATAAAGTAGCGGCAAAAATAATGTTAAGGGTGGGGTCAACACAGCAGGAGGAACTGGATTAAAGGGTCACAGCTTTAGGAAGGTTGAGAACCACTGCTTTAGTAAGTTGACAGCGAGCTGATAAAGAATGCCAGTTGTACTAGGCTAAACCGATAATTGATGACTGTGATTGTTTTGAATGAGAAATGCTCCCCTCTAGGCTCAGGATTTTAAATACTTGATTCCCAGTTGGTGGAGCTGTTTGGGAGGTGGTACAGCCTTGGTGGATGAAGACTTGGAGAGTTCATAGCTTCTCCCCACTTCCTGTTTGTGCTCCCCGGCATCCCCATCTCACCTCATACTGTTGAAGATTTGTTCTGTCAGCTTTCTGATCTGGCTTGCAGCTGTCTTGCCTCCCCTCTGTGGAACCATAGGGAGAATAAACTCTTGCTAAGTTACCTAGCATGATCAGTTATCACAGCAACAAAAATGTCATCAATTTAATGGGAAAAAAGACTTACTTTGCCTTGAGTGTAACATTTTACCACCTCAGCACGAAGACTGCGCTGTCCCATACAGTAGGCATTGTCTTCCTCTGCCTTTTGAAATGAGTTAAAATGAACTAACTGCAATATCCAGTTTCTTAGTCATACCAGCTACATACAATGTGCTTAGTGGCCACATGCACAAGTAGCTACCATACCAGGCACAGATAGAGAAAACTGTCATCATTGTAGAGTTCAGCTAAATACTGGTGATTTGAGGGACACACCAAGATAGTAATTTGTCAAAGCAGTAGGAAACTCTAGCCAGCCCTCCTTGAATGGTAACCTTGAACAGCATAGTTCTTGAGCTAAGACTTCTAGCTCTCTAGCTAAGATGTCATATTTTAGAGATGCAAGCAGAAAGGAAACATCACTCTAGATCTTTCTTAGTGTTTGATCTTTCTAAGCCATTCTTAGTGTTTCCCATCATGCTTCCTGCCGTGTGCTCCTACCCTCCAAACTGCAGTGGTGACTCACTTCCCAAAGGATAAGGTCAAGGAGTCTGCCTTCTCATCATTGCGCACCAAGCTCTCTCCTGCTTCCCTCAATGCCTGGAGTCCTAGGCACAGGAGAACACAACTTGATGGTCTGAAAATTGCAGCTCCTTGGATAGCTCTGCATGTGATAGTTGCTTGTGGGGATAGTGTGAAAGAGGAACCTCCATCAGTAGGCTCTAGACATTCAGACAACAGCGTGATCCAAGATGCTGTTGTAAGCTTGACTCGTGGACCCGTAGCTTCACTCTGTGTCCGCCACAGGGATTGCTTGTCATGCTGTCTGTTTTTGTTTTCAGTGTAAGTCCTGTTGTGCTCTGTAAATATTTGGCTTAAATTCACTAGAGAGGTGTGAGAGTATATGCATGGGCTTAAACCTTTCATGTGGCTCACCTGGTGCCTGGAGCAAAGACCCGAGACCCTCTGTGAAGAGCTGCAAGGACAGAGTGAAAGCCTCAGGAAAATCTGCGTGTGGCTTCTGTGGTGCTTTGAACTGCCAATACTGCACACAAGGGTGTTCTAAAAATAACCTCAGTAATGTGCATCCTTCGCTGAAGGGAGCGAGATAATTTGTGAGGATGATGAGTAATGGGGAAGAAAAAAAAAGCCTTAAAAGATGAGAAATGAAAGACACAAATTTCAATGATCTCTCAGGCCCTCCCATGTACCGAGCATCCCCTTTGAAGCCTTGATATTGAAAATGGGAAAGGGTACTTACGATGAAAAGAATCTCCGCAAGACCCACTGTTTTTTTTCTTACCTGTGTTTTATGGCATGAGCGGTCCCCTAGATCAAAGCCTAGCTGCTTCATAGTAATAACTGCGAGATGCCCATGTACTACATATGCAGCACTTAGTATGGAATACAAAATCGAATAGTATATGACCTATTCTTTAATAGGTTTATAACTTACTAGGGAACCGCATGCAAATGTACTGGGTGCCCACTCTGTATCACACGATGCTGATAGGAATGCAAGAGAACTTAGAAGTTCTGGCATCCACAGTTTACCATTTAGGGAGAAAGAGACAAAACATTGACTTGTCATTATAATAATGTTGGATCATAAACACCAGGAAGACACATGCAGGGGACAATGTAGAGGATCCCAGATGACATGTGCCTGCTTCAGACTGAAGCCTCTGAATCTGGGGGTGGGCACAGGTGCCTTGAAGGAGGACAAAGACATGGCTAGGTCAAGGAGAGAGTCAAATGACTCATTCGTATCATGGCTGCACTGGAGAAAACCTATCTTAGGTTCTAAATAGCAAGGTAGAAACAATCTTTTGAAACACAATCCATTGACTTCTGATCTTCTCTGAAGATCTCTCAAAATAGACCCTTTGATTTTTTTTAACCTAGAAATCATCACACGAAAGGCTCTTTGCTAGGAGTCCTAGCTCCTTTGTACTTGTTAGACAGTGGAAGCTTGAACGAAGGTGAGCAGCAAGCATGAAGTGGTGTGCATGCCATTGCTCCATTGCTTGAGTTTCCTAGACACAAAAGAGGAAAAACTTAGTATGTCTGGGAGAAGTTATCTTGGGCTATTGATGCTGAAGAGTTGGTAAGAATTCAGGAGGAAGCAGTTGGGTCACAGGGGGCAGAGCAAGGAGACATGGCAGGTACTGAGAATGGCGTGGTGGCGGGAAGGTATGATATACTGGCATAGCGGTGTGAACTGTGGACGGATTTGGCTTTGAGCATGGAAGGAGTAGTAAGGCAGTCAAGGCAGGGATGTCATCAGAAGAATTATAGTTAGCAGAAAGCCACAGGAGGCTTTTGGACAGAAAGGTAACACCCCTCCCTCCAAATGAAGGCAAGCTGATGCTCTCCCTGATACTGCTGGTTTGCTTGCTTCTGTCTGGAACCACTGTTATTGCCAAGGAAGCCACAGCTGCAAAAATGATGCCTCCGTCCCTCTCCATCCACAAACACTCCACTGTGGACAGAGCTTTCTCTGGCACTGGCCAGGGGTGGAGAAGCAGGTTCTTCTCATGCTTCAGAGGCAATAGGTGGAGCAAATCCAATCTTACAAGAGGATTTGAGAAAGACTGAGCAAGGACAATGTCACTTGTCCTCAGTCACAGAGACCTCACTTCTACATCAAGTCACGTAATAATCAGTGTTCTGACTCGATGCCATTCATTCATAATTCAGCAAAGCAGCATTGCCTCAAGATCTAAATAACAAAACACATGGAACATCCGGGAAGCTGTGGTGCTGCCGAGCGAGGGCCACATGCTAAACTAGTCAGGAGAAAGTCTCACATTGGGGGTTGTTCTTTTAGGGAGGCAGATTGTCCCCCATCTTCGATTCTAATGCCTGGAGACAACTAAACAAATTGATGAGAGACTTGTGTTCTGAATCGATTAAGAAATAGTATTCAAGCAGCTTAAACGTGTTCATGGTTGGGGAGGGTGATGTTACTGCCTAATGCTGCTACGTGAACTGAGATCGACTGGGCCAGTTAGTGGAAATACAGATAATTTTGCAGAGAGAAGAGCTTTGCATTCAGCTGCAGGCCGTGATCTCTTTCCAGACCTAATCTTTAGTAAATGGACTGCAACATTGTGGGGGAAAGAAAGCCCGTGTGGCCAATTCTGTCTGCTGGCTTTCATGCCTGTTCCTAAAGGATTAGGGTGACACCCAGCACTGTCCTTGCATTATGTACATCACATTGCCTCGCCTGAGAGCTGGCTTACTCCCCGCCTTTTAGAAAACCATCATTTTCTCATATAAATGGAAATAGGGCAAAGTAGGATGGAAGAATGAGTAACGTCGGGATCAAAGTAATATTAGTATGCAGGAAAAAAAAAATCAAATCTTGGTTTAAGGCCACCCAAAGTGGTGAACAATTTTGTCTCCACAGGCCCATGGGATGTGCCTGCTGCAAGGATGCTTCCTGCCTTTGAATTTCAGAATAAGAGGAAACTAGTTGATAATAGTTGGTAATTTAGATGCAATCAGTCTAATAAAGCTGGTTTTGTTTTAAGGCAGAGGGTGAAGCTCAGAAGTAGAGTCCTTGCTCAGCATGCAGAGAACTTTAGGTTGCATGCCCAGTAGTGCAAAATAAATTTACTTTTAGGGACTCAGGCTTCCCACCCTCTGGTAGTCAGTTTAAGCTGCTTCTTCTTCATTACATAGAGAAAGGGGTAAACATACTTGGAAAATAAGTCCACCAATGTGTCACTGGTCCTTGCAGGTTACAAAACATGACAGCCTCCTACCAAGTATGTATGTGTTTGTTGTGGGGATGCATTGTGTGCATGTGGGGCATCACTTTCCCTATCTGAGACCCAGTGTCCTTCCCCGAGAAGCGAGGCTCATGAAGCTACTGTCCAGAGTAGTTGTTGGGACTGACTGAAGGAAAGTATCCACATGAGAAATTGTCTAGTTGGATGTTTATGGTCCATGCTACGTCAACTCACGCCATCTTCCCTGAAGCCTTGTGAGAACTCTAGGGTGCTCGAGGTAATTACATTTCCTAAGGGTACTCAGGAATATAGGTTTACTATTGGTCCATATCATTTTGGGGGAGGTACACCGGCAGGTGTGTCGTTCTTCATTTTACAATATAATATTTTATATTTATTGAATAAATATAATAAAAGTAACAAACAAGCAAAGCTTAATATGCAAGTCAGTTAGAACTGGAGGGCTTATAACATTCCTTTTCCGTGTCTCTCTGCCATTTCCATTGCCACGAAGCTTTGACCATGTACGTGCTGGTTAGTTTTTGTCAAACCAACAGAAACTAGCCACCTGGGAAGAGGAAATCGGCTGAGAAATCACCTTCATTAGATTGACCTGTGAGAACTGTTTGTGGGGCATTTTTTAAAATAATGTTTGACGTGTAGGGCTCAGTCCATTGTGGGCAATGCCCCTTCTGAGCAGATTTTCTTGGTCAGTTCCTGCCTCCAGGTACCTGCCTTGAGTTCCTGTCTCATGAGTTCCTCCATGTTAGGTCACTGTTTCCTCACAGCAGTAGAAGCTAAATTAGGGCGGTTTAGTTTTGTGTGAATTCTACCTTATTTATACTTATATGTAACATTCCACTAAGTGCTATTGGGTAATTTTTTTTTGTTGTCTTGCTTTTCTTTTTTGAGAAGGTGAGGATTTAGTTTCTTAGCACTTCTTCAATCCATCTAGTGTGTTCAAGTCCAATTTTGCCTAAATCACTAATAAATCACTTAGCTCATATTGCTAAGATTATCCAAATCTCTGTAATTAAGCCATGTGGTACTCTATGAAGACTTCCTATTTTTGTATCATTGATCTCATTTTAAAAGCTATCTTATAAACTTATTTTTATTTTTAATAACATTTAAAATTATTTAATTAATTATGTTTTAAGACAGGAGCTTGCCATGGAGCCCAGGCTGGCCTGGAGTTCACAGTCTTACTGGCTTAGCTTGAAAATTGTGTGCTGCCCCATACTGCTTGTCCACACATCCTTAACAGGACCCTGGATCTGTAGTATTCAGTCACATGGAAGGATGTATAAATTTCATTATTTTTCTTTTAGACATCCCTTCTGCTTGCCTTCAACATCTTGTCCTTTCTGGACCTCGTTTACACAGCTCTCAATGTCCCCGTTATCTTGATTTCCCATCACCATTTTGCTTGTTTTGTTCCTCTGTGTTTTTTGGAATTCTGCTTTTCACAACTTATTATTTTTACCTATGTCTTATTTTGGTGGGGCACATAATTTTTATAGCAACAACAGTATCCTAAATGAGTTTTTTCCCTCCTAGAAATTTCTGTCATACTTTTAGATGACTTAGTTGTGAAAGGTTTCCCAGGCTATGAAGCATTCTGCAGCAGCTTTCTTAGAGTGAGTGCATGCAATGAGATCCTTAGAACTAGAATATCTTACATTTCTACTTTCCCTCTTGACTGATAATATTTAGGATGTGGCGTTCTAGATGGGAAACAGACTTCTAAAGTTTTGAATGCAGAGTCTGGCATCATTTTGACTCCCAATAACTCTGTTTCTCTCTCTCTCTCTCTCTCTCTCTCTCTCTCTCTCTCTCTCTTTTTAACAGCTTTGTTTTATATTTCCTATTTAGAACATTAGAAACTCACGTGTCACACTGTGGACACAAATATTCATGATGGTGGAGATGTTTTAGACTTTCCAGATGGAAAATTTTATTTCTAGAGTTTTGCTATTTCTTGGGGGGCTGGAAGAAGGCTCTTTTCTTTCCATTTGATCAATTGTTTTTGTTTCAGTACTGAAGGTGTAAGTCATAAAACAATCCCACACCAGTTTGGAATTGTGATTAACAAAATGGTTATTTATTTAAAGGGAAAAACTTATAGATCACCTTCCCAGACAACAGCCCTCTGGATGATCACGAACGAAGTCTAACAGCCTGAAGCAAGAGAGCGAGCACATGGCTACCGCTGCTTTTGAAAACAAAAGAGTCCATGCCCCAGTGGGCTGGTATCTTAAAGACTATTGGCTGAAGGAACGAAAGTAGCTCCCGCAACACAGTACATTATATTATATCACTAATGCATCCACCAAATCTATTCATATCTCTCTATTGTTTGTAACATGAGGGCCTGGTTAGTTTCTGTCCTCCCACCAGGTCCCACAGTCATTAGGTCCCAAAGAAATCACACAGAGAGTCTACATTAGATATAAACTGATTGGCTTATTAGCTCAGGCTTCATATTAGCTCTTATAATTTATATTGACCCATTATTCTTATCTATGTTAGCCACATGGCTCAGTACCTTTTTCAGCAGGGCAGGTCACATCCTGCTTCTTTGGTGGTCTGGGCAGGACTGGGGAGGAATGGGCTTCCTCCTTCCCAGAATTCTTCTGTTCTCATTGCCCCACCTCTACTTCCTGTCTGGTTTTCCTGCCTATACTTCCTGCCTGGCCAATCAGCATTTATTTAAAACATAATTGACAGAATACAGACAATTCTCCCGCACCAATTCTTATTCTGCTTCCTGGGAACAGGGTGATCTCGTCTCTGTTTTGTGTCCTTTTAGAAGTATTTTGAAGGTTTTTAAAGATTGGCTTTTTTTCTTTCTTTTTCAAGGTAGGGTATCTCCATGTAGTCCTGACTGTCCTGAAACTTGCTCTGCAGACCAGGGTGGCCTTGAACTCATAGAGATCTGCCTGCCTCTGCCTCCTGAGAACTGGGATTAAGAGTGCTGGGATTAAAGGCATTCACCACCACTGCCCGCATTTTAATTGTATTTTTAATTCCTAAACTTTCTTCCTTGTTTTCTGCAAGGTGCCCTTCTCATGTGTCATGTCTTACTAGCCTGTTCTTTTACTCTGGAAGATATCAATTATAATTTTGTATGTTTTATTCACTGTACACAGATTTTAATTTCTTCAAAATATTTCTTCTTGGGGCTGGGGAGATAGCTCTGTGGGTAGAGAGCCAGGGAAGTGCATGAAGCTTCAGGTGGGCATGGTGGCAGTCTGCAATCCCAATGCTTGGGAGGCAGAGATGGGAGGTCCCAGTGCAAGCTGGCTAGCTAGCCTAGCTGGTACTCTTGAGCTCCAGGTTCAGCAAGAGACCAAGCCTCAGTAGAAAAGTAGTGAGCGAGAAAAAAAGGTTCACAGCATCAATCTCAGGCTTCTACCTATATACACATGTGTGCACATGCACTACCTCATGTATGTGCCCACATACATGCAGGCACATACAATGCATGCATACCATAAGTACATACACACACACAAACATACACATTTTTCTTCTTTTTGTGTAAATTCTTTTTATGTTGGGCCATTCAAATGTCTGATGAACCAATTTTATATAAGACCAAGACAGGAAGAGACAGTGTAGAATCTGTGTGCACATATATGAGTTGGCCTCTTAAGCTTCACTGTGGTGACATGAAGTCTTTGATTGGAAAAACTTAAACAATAGTGTTTTCTGTTTGGTTTTCTTAGTGGAGAATCCTCTAACTTTCCTTTTGTAGCTGACTGTGTTTGCTCTGATGCTATATTTTTATTATTAAGAATGTGTACTGGCATTTGATCTCTGCCATTAATAGAGGGTCTCACTCAAACCCCGTTATGGCGGGTGTCTCGAGTTTATCTCTGGCTTAACTCCTTTGGAAATGAAGTTGAAACTGTAATGGGGTCTAGGTACCTCTATATAGGATGCTTTGTTGGGATGGGGAGATAGCTAAGGCAGTAAAGTGCTCACCTTGTAAGCCTGAGGACCCGGTTTGATCCCTATAGCTCACATTAAAAAACAAACAAACAAAAAAACCTGCTAGCTTGGTGGCATTTTAATCCCCGTTTTGGTGAGACAGAGACATTCCTGGGGCTCACTCTAGGACAGTGAGAGACCCTGCCTTAAAACGTGCGGTGGATAGCTCCTGGGAAGTAACACCAGATGTCCTTTGGCCTCCCACATTCGTGCACACGCACTTGTATGAATAGGAGCACACACATCTTTGCTCTTTGATCCCTCTCCTCATTCACCTTCACACACACCTGGCACCTCCAATCCCAGAGCATTTCTGCCCCCCTGTGTTGTGACTCCCTGCTCTTTGGTTTGCTTCTCCCTTCTGACCCTTCACCCACAGGTGTCTCTACCTGCCTACATTCAATTTACTCTGCAGCCTTCGAAGATTTTGTTGTGTGTTGTCATGCCAAACCTCCTGTTTTCTGTCTTTGTGACATTCTCCTCTTGGTTCCCTTGACTGTGGTGCCAATGAGAGTTCCTGGAGGCAGTCAGAATAAAGGCCTTTGTCCAGCTCTCCGTCGAGACTTTGATTTAGTCTCATTTTCTACAGTAAGGACGATAGAAAAGTTAACATATTCATGAGCTTTCTTACAGTTTTTGAACAAATAAGTCATGTTTTTAGTTTGGTTTTTTTTTTTTTAAAGGACTCGAAGGAGTTTCATAGCCTTTTTATCGTTGTACAGGTTTTTTTTTTTTTTTCTTTCTGTGACCAGGGAGGAAGAGAATTTTGCAACAGTTTTGCAGGCCCGGTATCGGTAAAAGTACCATCGTGACTTCTGGTGACTTTCAGAGTGTGGTTTCTTTCACTGGCATCCTCACTTATTCCATACCCATCAGCTGGCTTCATAGCCCTCTGAGTCTCAGCACTCACTAAGCTTGAGACACGGGCATTAGACCATGTGCTTTCCTGGGTTTCTGGGAGACCCTGAGACTTGTCACTTTCCTAGAGGCTCAGATGTCTTTCTCCCCAGAGGCCTAGTTCACTGAGCACCAATGAGGTGCCTGGCATGGGATTTCTGAGGGAGTGTCACTGGGGACCGGCTGCTGCTAATAAGGTGCAAATTGACAGAAGCTCAGGAGGGGCCAGGCCCTCCCTAGTGGATGGCTCTGATATTTTCCGAGGAAGCTGGCTGTGGGCTGGAACTGGTGACTCCTTACCTTCTGGCATGGCCTGATCCCTGGCTGGGAGGCCTTGCGTGGTGCAAGGAGGCTGGTCTGGGCTCACACAGCCTCACCCGAGGAGCTCCTGCCAGCTGGCTAATCTCTTGGCTGGTTTTGCTGGCTGGTTTTCTATGGAAGTAGTGGAGACCTTGATCAGTCACGGGGCTTTCCCGGTAATTGTAGAAACAGCCAGGAGGCCCTTCGGCCCCCTCCCCTGAGACATCGTCATTGCAGTAGGCATGACAGATGGTTAAGAGGTTGGGGATTGATGGGTGAAGGGTTGCTATGACAGGAACTGCAGAGAGGAGCATGGCCATTTCCCATGAGCATTTGCTTTAAATGGAAGAGATTTGCTCATTAAACTGTTCACCTGAGTGCCTGCATCGGCTGCTCTTTTAACTTCTGGAAGCCCGACTGTAGGAATTTTCACTTGTGGTTGTCCTTATCTGAGCAGTGAGTGGGTGGAACGAGGAGCTGTGCTCTGATAGAAAGGAGACGAGAAGGTAGGAGGTTGGGAGATGTTGTGCCGGTAGTTAATGGCTCTGCGGCTCCTGGTTTGTCTGGAAACGCAGGCTGATTGGCATTTCCTGCATATAGTCTGTGACCATTCAGATCTCTTAAAGGGCTTCAGCAGCTCTATCTTTTCTTCTATTGTCTTTATTTTGTTTCCTTTAACTTTTAAAGGACGTGTTCCCCCCATCTTTAAGGATACTAGAGGCACTTGAAATACTGATCCTTACTTAAAGACAGGCACATGTCTACTCCACACAACTGATGCCCATGCCTGTACCCTACCAGCTGCTTCATATTTTGGATAACCTTCTTGGTGTCTGCTATGTTTGCCAGCCACACGCCATCAATGACCTTGTCTCAGGGCATGAGAACCATGTAGACATTGTTTATCCCTTTCATTACAAGGATGACTCAGTGGTAGAGTATTTTGAGAAAATAACGATTACTAAGCAAAAACCTTCTAAGACAAACTTCCAGAACAAACTCCCAGCTCAAAAGTAAGCAGGCAACTAAGAATAAGAGGATACAGATGCGTAAACAGCACAGATTTACACATGGTGAGAAATGCTCTGTTAGAGGTGTGTAAGGAGCATCAGGGACAACAAAGAAGGGCACCTGGTACTCCACACTGAGAGGGTAAGAGAGCAGTGTACAGCGCGGTGATGCTCAACAGATGGTTGAAGATTTAGGCAGACAGATGATAGCATCGTCATGGGGGTTGGAGGAGGCACCAGGTAGCCCAGAACAAGCAAGTTGTCCTTTGGTGTTAGCATGTAGGTATTTGAAGACCTGGCAGGCTGTGGGCTTTGAGGTGGACCAGAACGGATGATGGAGTGCTTGCTACACAGAATTTAGACACCACCTTTCTGGTGAGCTGTGTGAAGAGATGATAATTTGTTAAATTCAAAGGCTGGGCTACATAATTTTTCAGATTCTGTGACATCTCAAATTCTGGAATTCTCTGTGTGGGTTCAGGGATGTGGGTCTGGGAACACAGCTTTGTTGAGGAGTTTGATCTGGTGTAACATCTGTGGGTAGGTGTTTGCGTGTGGGCTGCATCCAATAGCAATATTAAAAGATAACATCAAGAGCACTGGGTTCTGAGTTAAGCTGGAGCTTAACCAGCCAAGGCTTGTTTCATCCTTTGCGATCAAACTTTGACATTGACTAAAGCACTTTTATCTGTCTATGTCTCAAGATTGTCACTTATAAAATGAAGGTTTTCAGTTCTGTGCAGCTGGGAGTGGGTTCTTTGGGGGCTGAGGTAGGGTGAGTAAACTTATTTGATAATGGCATTGTTATTTAAGGCATTTGATGTGAAAATATTATTTTAAGGTTTTACATTATTTTTAATTGTATTGTGACTGTCAGCAAGCAAGGAAAAGTGTGTGTGTGTGTGTGTGTGTGTGTGTGTGTGTGTGTGTAATATAGTCTGTATTGTTCCTGAGTTTTCATTTTTCTTTGGATTAAGAATCAGGCTGCAGTTAGGAAATGGGAATAGGTAAGAAAACTAGTGTCACACAAAAGTCTTAGTTCCCAACTGGGACACATTAAGAATGTACCTGTGTAGCTGAAGACACAAACTTGCACTCCTAAGTGTTAGCTTATGCTTCTCAACTTCGCCTTCAACACAGGAGACTCTGGTGAGCATTTTGTCACAACTCCAACACACTTCTCAATCTCTGGGCTGTCTGCTTTTGAGTGAGCAGTTTATTCTTGAAGTGTATTTTAGGAAGTTGTGTTTGGTAGCCTATCATCTTCTCAAAAATACTCTCCTATTACCTTATCGTTGTAATCAAGGGGATACATTTACATATCTTCTCATGCTCTCGAGACCATTAATTGTTTGTGACAGTCAGACATAGGAGATATCAAGAGGAATATTCAAATTATAGAACAGCCTTACTGGGTGGGCATGGTATTGGTGGTGAATGGTACATAATTTTTGATGTGTGCTGGCTTATGTTGGCTCTGCTGGGTAGACAGAACTGGAACACGTGTACAGAGGAATATATAAGAGGGTGGATATGAGAAAGGCGTGAAAGGTTCTGTTCACACATGGCTGGGTCTTCCCTACATGTTTAGGAATCACAGAATTGGAACAATCTGATGGTATTATAGGATTAAAAGAAAACAACCTAGGGATTGAACCTGGGGCCTTGAATATGCTAGGCAAGCACTCCGTCACTGAGCAGACATTTTCAGTCTCTCTATGTTTATTTTGAGACAGAATCTCACTAGGTTGGCCAGCCTGGCCTTGAATTCAGTTTGTAGGCCAGGCAGCCCTTGAACTTTTGATCCTTCTACCCCAACCTCATGAGTTTCTGAGGTCCATGCCACCAGGCTCAACTTAGAAGGTTGTTTTTCTAGAAGGACCAATGGTCAGTATGAACATCCTTGTGTTTGGCCTGTGAGATGTTTGCTGATTAGTAGTGAGATTGTGACCAACACCTGTGGTTATGGAACTGTGTTGAAGGAGGAGAGCCACAGGACTATCACAAATGGCATTTACTTTGTTCCATTTTAAAGAGTATAATGCTCATTAGAAAGTACTTTGCTGTGTGTCAACTCACTGTGCTTTTCTGTTATTTATCTTATTTATGCCACACAACACTTTTGGCATTATTTGGGGTATGTCTTGGTATATTTTGTGGCCTCAGTGATTGTTAAATCTTCAAAGGCACAGCAATTTAATTAATTTGACACATTTGTCAAGTGCCTAGTGTATGTCGAGGCACTGAGTATAAAGGAGTCAGAGTGTGGCGCTCTGAGTCGAGTAGTAGAGAGTAAGATGGTTTGGGGATGTGGCTCTGTACAGTGCTTCTTTGGCATGCATGAAGCTCTGGGTTTGATCCCAGCACCGCCTAAGCCAGGTGTACACTTGTAATTTCAGCACTTAGGAGGTGGAGGTAGGAGACTCAAACATTCAAGATCATTGTCAGCTTTTATAGTGAATTTGAGGCTAGAATGGGATATATGAGTCTCTTCTCAAAACAAAGCAAAAAACCCCAAAATCAACTCCCCCCAAAAAAACAAGGAACAAAGGTTGTTTCACTGAAGTGGGGGTGGGAGGCACTTCCACAAAGGTCAAGAGTTCAACATAGGCAAAGACATATGGAAAACAAAACAATACCAAATTTGTGATCAAGACTGTGCCAAGAAATGAAACCAATATGGTAGCAGTATTATTACTTAAAATTTCATTCTTCTATGTCTTTATTCAAGGAGAGAGATTTATGATGACTTCCGGGATACTACTGGCATCCAGGGGGTGGAGGTCAGGTGTTGATAAACATTTGTGAGGCACAGAATGGCCCCTTGACAGAGGTTGCCCTGCTCTAGGTATCCTAGGTGCCAGCAAGAGGATTCTTCCTCACACTCTATGGTTTGCATCGTTCAAGTCTAAACGGTCAAAGAGGTCAAACCCTCAGTGTTATCTTTGTCCATCTCCCCCATACACAGAAATTCACCCTCTTTTCTCTGTTCCATTCTGTTCCACAATCCTACTTTATTGTCTTCATGCCTTTCCATACCATTTGATACTGTATTAATCTAGTTCTGTTATCTGTATCTTCCCTCTAAAATATAAGTATCTGGAGGGTTTGTACTTTCTTGCTGGTTCGCTCTGGCAGTGTGGGTTGTGTAGGTGATACATGGGCTTTCTGGCTGGTTCGCTCCAGCAGTGCAGGTTGATGTCTGTGAGCTCTCTATGGCTAGGTTCAAATTGGATACAAAGTCTGTGGTGTTGGAATGACAGCAGCAGTTCACATTTATTTCCCACTATTGCTTCCTGGAAGTTCTAAGAATTTTACGTGTATTAATGTATCTGAGTCCTAAATAATCCCACAGGGGTAGAGAGTGTGGTTATTCCCATGCCAAACTGAGAATGAGATGTTAAGGATTTCCCCAAGAGTGTACCTCTAGAAAGTGGCAGCGCTTAAGACGAATGCTGCACCAGGTGACGTTTGGGTGTTCACTAGTGTCTGAGAATACTGTGGGGAAAGCAAGGAGGGAACTTGTGAATTGGATGTGGAGAAATCTCAGCACCCCAAAATGATACCATCAAGATGAAGTGGTTGAGTAGAAATCAAGCCAGCAAGTAGTTTTTAAACAAGAAGACTCTGCAATGGAAAGACTGGTGCCTTGCAGGATTTGGAATGTGTTGCTCTGATAAGGGTGATTATTGACCTGCTGGGGACAAAGTGGACGGCTGGGATGCTCTTATTCAAGGAAAGCACTCTAGTTGGGGCTGTGGCCTTCAAGACAGTTGTGGGCTTGGAATGTTGTGTCGTAAGTCACGGTTTATGTTCAGCAATAATCCAGACAAGGCCCATCTGACATTTCTGCTAGTTGTTTTGCGCCAGGAATGAGCTTCTGGGATATCCCAGGGGGGGACAACACGTGGCCAGTCTCTGGGCAGAGTTTCTGTGGCAGGCAGTGGAGCTTCTGCTTCTCCTCACTTCACACATGCACAGCACCAGACCCACACATGCACAGCACCAGACCCACACATGCACAGCACCAGACCCACACATGCACAGCACCAGACCTTCAGACCTCCAGCCCCAAGGACTTCGCAGTTTTCTGAACTAAAACCACACAGCTGGTCCAGTTCAGCCTATAGATAACATTGCTGTCCTGATTTAGTACTGTGGGGAGTCAATCGGTTACTAACGTCCGCTGCCTGGAGACAGGAAAGATGCCTGTCCCGTTTCCTCTTCTTCTGTCTTTTCCTTTGCTCAGTGGTAGGACTGTATTTGAAGCTTGCTGAGTCTTGGTGTACATAAAGGGGCCAGAGTTTCCTCTGAGTCACTAGTACATTTTCTCACATAGTGGAGATGGGGCAAAACAAGTTGGTTCTGAGTACACAGCTTCTTCTTCATGTGATGCTGGGCCGTACTGTCAGGCTTTGAGTTATGGGGTACAGAGAGAGGATGCTGTGTATGCCTGGCTGTGAAGAGGGGGTTAGACCTAAAGAACCTGGAGAAAGCCCTTCCACATCTCTGTAAGACAAGTGCTAATTAGAATAGCAGTTGCAGATGGGACAGCTCCTGGGGCCAGCATATTAAGGCTGAGACCAGAAAGGGGAAGGAACCTGATGCTTTTACTTATAAAATAGTAAGCTTGATGCTCTTTTCTTATCTGGGTTTCTCAAAACTGAAACTCACATGGAATGGGCTGCAGCTGAGCTTTGGCGGTGGGATAGGTAGGAAGGGAAATTTCCAGTCCGAGCTTCAGATACGGCGAGGCCTACTTGAGGTGGGCTGAGAAAGAGGTTGGAAGACTCAGGGTGGATATTAGGAGCTGAAACCTGGGATGCTGTAGTGAGAAGGTCACGCAGGAAAGGTTCCTCAGTGGGCGGGGGCGGGGGTGCTATGGGTTCTGCAGGGGTGGATGCTCCATGGAATGATTTGAAGTCAAAGTGGAGGGCTTGCTGCTGTTTTATGGCTAGTATGAAAAGGCACTTGAAAGTTTCAGGTTTACTTTTCAATCATGTCATTCAAGTGACTGCACAAGAGAGAGGTCAGTGGAGACTCATATGCCAGTCAAGAGGAGGGGAAATGAGGTCAGTGGAGACTTGCATGCCGGTCAAGAGGAGGGGAAATGAGGTCAGTGGAGACTTGCATGCCGGTCAAGAGGAGGGGAAATGAGGTCAGTGGAGACTTGCATGGCGGTCAAGAGGAGGGGAAGTGAGGCGGCAGAGCTGGGAGCTAGAAGCCGGAGGACACCCTCAGAATTTCAAACTGAGAAGACTTGCTGATGAAGATCAGGCGGTAGAGGCAGAGAAAAGGATGATGCCTGTGTCTCAGGTTTGCTGGTGTGGTGAACTAAGGCCCCACATAAAGAGCACTGGTAGGGAAAAATAGTGAGCTACATACTGGCAATGTATCCAAGGTAGTCTGAATATTCTCAGATGATAAAGGTTGGTACTAAAGGGATTTTGATATTCAAGACGATGATATTCTGGGCAAAAGGTGTGGATTTTGCAAAGGGAACCGAATTCAGGATATAGTTATAGTTTTTTCTAGGCATAGTCTATAGGGTGTGAAATAAAGAGGACCTAGGGAACATCCTCAAGTCATACCAGAAGATAAGGACCCCCAAGATGGCATCTATACCAGAAACAGAAGGAGCAGGAGAGTGACAGCTCAGGATCTGTGTTGGACACCAACTATTGTCTGAAGTCTCTCCTTTTCCTTGGAGGTTTAATTGTCTGTAGGTCCTATTGTTATGTTTAGCATTCTCAATGTGATAAGTGGTACCACTGAGGCATTAGACAATAGGCAATGTCATGAGTGTTGTACACTCAAAGTGTCTTAAAGCCTTCATATTCATCTTTTCTTCCGTATGTGCCCTTCACATCAACATGGGTGGCCAACATCTAGTAGGCTTCCAAAGCATAATTAAATCACATCAGTGGACCAGTTAGGAAGTATTTAATAAGAGAATGAATATGCCATTTTATTTTTTAAAAACATGCTGTTTTTTTACTCATGTCAGAGAACATTTTAGATGTATTGACTTTTTGATTGCTTTTCTTCTATTCCAAAAGAGACTCAGCTCCCAATTCCCTAAACAAACTATTGGACTGATTTCTGGAGTGGAGAGTGATCAATTATGTTGGCATCACATAGACAGACATGAGCTCTTGCCTTGCTCTTGGGGGTCATGCAGCTGTTTTGTAGCTCTTTGAGGGAGACAGGAGGGCAGGCTTTTTGAAAGATTCAGAGGGAAGGAATCCAGATTCTATATATATCTAAGAAAAGCCATAATAAAGCTAGTAATTCTAATTTTATGAATTGGAGACCAATGTTATTCAGTACAGTCCTCTACCAGGAATCAAAAGGAGAGCACATCTTTAAGGTAATTATTGATTGTGTGTTCGCAGCAAAATTCAAGTAGCCTAAGAAAAGCATAATCTTTTGTAGTCCAGACTTTGGCGATTGCTTGGACAATCCAAGACCAAGGAAATTGCTGCTTCAAGTGTGTATTTTACCTTCGTTTATATAGCAACCCCATCTAACATCAGTGTATAGCTTCTCTTTTTATATGTACGTGATGCGTATAAAGTTAATCCACGTCTGGATTGCTTACAAGCTCAGCCTTCTCTTGGTGCTGGTTCTCTGGTGAGCTTTATCACAGTAATATTTACAGAGGCTGAGGTGTTTCTTAGTCTTGCTCCAAACCTCTGTCCTTGTGCCAGCTTGCAGAAGCTCAAGTGTCTGTGGTCAGAGGAGCTAGAAGCTGTCAAATGCCCAAGAGCACAAGAGGTTCAGTTCTCCTAGGAGGAGGAGGAGCTGATCTGGAATTGGAGCCCTTCTTGGCATTTTTCTCATCTTATGGGAATGATTAACAGTGCTCCTCTCCAGGGCTTCGGAGCTTTCCAGAACTTCTCGGCAGGGCTTAGTTACCAGGAAGGGCTTCTGTGGATGAGATCACCCAGTTCTACCTCCTCCCTATGCCTTATTGTTCTTCTGCAGCCTCCTTCACTCTACCCTGGAGATCTGGAAAAAGAGGGTAGAAAGGACAGCAGTGATCAATAGAGGCACTGATGCTGTCCTCTGAGGTTCACCAATATTTCCTCCATCATCTTTATGTTTAGCAAAAAAATCCATTTTGCCTCATTATGAGCATATTTTCCTTTTGGCTTTCACTTCTGAGGTTATTTCAAGGGAATTATACCCAGAGATTAGTCACATTTGCCCGGATCTCACTCAATAACTATTAGAGCTATTAGATACCCTAAACCAGGAGTCTGCATTTTGTCAGTACTAAATGCAGCTTGAACTGCTGAGATTTAATTTGGAGACAAATCGCTACATTTGAGTGGGTTAGAATCTTTCAAAAACCCCCACATTTTCCCATCTGTCTCATGCTGAGAGTGTTTAAAAGGCCGGAAAGTCCTTATGTCCATTTTGGTGAAATGTTCGGGGCTGGAGAGTTTTAGGCTGTAGGTCTTGGGGACCAGCCCTTTAAGGTGAAGTAAAATAGGTATCAGGGTCATTGTGTTGTTAGTTTCCCGATGCCATACGTGAAAAGTCAGCACTGACATACCCAACACCCAAGGGACTGGTTCACAAAGCGTTGGCACCCATAGCCCTGAAACATCCAGCCTGCATCACCCTTGGTGAGGCTCATGGTCCCATCTCATTCTTTCCTCTGCTTTGAGCACACCGACAGTGTATACATCTTCATTCCCCAACTCTAACACACGCAAAGAAGACTTGCCAAAGCCAAGTAGGAATCAGAGGCTGAGTCGAGATGTGGTTTCAGAGTCTCTCATCTAACAGACTCGCATTCTTCATTATTTCAGTGAATGACTCTGCCTACTTTGCCTCAGCACCACTTCTGAGACCTCTGAGTATCACAGGAACCCCTGGCCACCATAGCAGTGCTTCTGAGTATTGTCAATGGTCTATTTATTTTGTTGCGAAAGATGAACTCCCTTCCTCCTATTGTGTCAACCTATGTCCCAGACGTATTTTCAGCATTCTTGTTGGAGGCCCTGCTTTGTTGATTTCTTGACTATTCTACCAGTTTCCTCACTTCCATTTACTGTATTTTATTTATTTATTTATTACTATACTTTCTTTCATCAGGCAGCACTGACTACATAGTCTGATGTCTTCTGTCTGTACACACGACATATCCTGAAATGTCACTGCCTCAGATCTACTGTCCATCTAACTCACTTCACAGATGGGTAGAACATGGGCTTCTAAGTCTGTCCTCCTCTGCCTAAACCTCCACTCCAGAGCTCCCTAGTATTCTAATGGGCAAATTCTTTAAAATTCTTGGTCTTGATTTCTTTACCTACCAAGTGGGGGCATTAAAAGAATCTGCCACACAGGGTTGTTGTGAGTTAATATGAAACACATTAACACATGCATGCAAAGGACTTGAAACAGTGTCTTTTCTACATGAAGATACCAAGTATTAGTCATGGTGATGATGCTGGAACACAGTATAGTGACCTTATAATTACTTCCAAAAGAGCAGGCTTTTTTCACCCCCATTTCACTAGTCATTCGTCTGGGGCACTTTATTGCCCATCATGACACCAGGAAAATGAACATGGAACTTCTTAAGACTTTGGCTTTGCCTTAGCTGAGTGCCTTTCAGCATTTTAAGGTATGCAGCTTGGATAATAAACGATGAGAGCCAACATCTATTGAGCATTTATTCTAATGATATGTCTCTGAAGTGTCCCCTGCAAAAGCTCATATGTTGAAGATATGGTCCTAGCTGGTGGGTCTAATCACTAAGAGGTGACTGGATAAGTAGAGTAAACCATTGATGAATTCAAACCAGAGATGAGGCCTATTTAGAAGAAATTGCTCACTGGGGTCCTGTCTTTGAATGCTATGTCTAATCATGGACCATCCCATCCTGTCTTTGTTTCTCTCTGTCTCCTGACTGCCATGGGCTGAACAGCCCTGATCTCCTATGCCCTGTCCACTGTGATTCTCTGCGTCACCGCAAGTTCACAGTGGTGGAAGCCGGTCACTGAGCACCTCAACCTCTGCAGCTGTGAGTTGCTTCCATTCATGTGTTGTTTGCTCATGGGTCTTACCATGTACCAGGACTGCCCTACGCACCATACAACAGCATATTTATCCCTTATGAATACCACATGAAGGAGACTGGTCTTCATTTTAGAGCTGAGGAAGCAATGGCTCTCCAAGTGTCAACTGAGACCTGGTGCTGGACTCAAACCCATGCCTGTGTGTCGGTCATCTTTATATAAGAGCTTTCTTGGCAACGATGGTACAGGTATGCTTAAAAGATGAAGTCTAAGAGGATGAGATGTGAAGGGGTGAGTTGAAGACATGTGGGCCTTTGAGCAAGCCACTTAGCCTCTCTGAGTTTTAGAATTTTCATCTGTAAATTAAGATGGCAGCTCTCCCAGAGGTTATGGGGGTAGATATGACACCAAGGAAAATACAAGACAGGGGAAGTCCAGATAGGTATTCAAGAGTTGTGACCTGCCTCGTTTTGTCTGGGGAAATCGGCAATTAGGATGATTCAACTGTATGTACCATAGCCCCCTTTGGCCATGGGCGAATCTCTTTAGGTCTGTTAATGGGTATCTGAAATGGGGGAAAGTACCATGCCTTGCATATAACTGCTTTCTTTTATGGGGCCTGCAGTGTTGCCACGTGATACCCAAGTTCACCTGTCCTTCCATGTTATATACCCTGGTACATCACTGCATGGGACCTTTTTAGTAAAATGAGCCAATTTGAAAACATACGTTGTCATGACATGATGGTTGATTTGATAACCAAGATGGCCACTGAGCCATTAGCAGGCAGAGAGCACATGGTATGATAAGCCAGCAGGGGCCACTGAGCCACTAACAGACAGAGAGCACATGGTATGATAAGCTAGCACGGGCCACAGAGCCATTAGCAGGCAGAGAACTCATGGCATGATAAGCCAGCACGGGCCACAGAGCCATTAGCAGGCAGAGAACTCATGGCATGATAAGCCAGCACGGGCCACAGAGCCATTAGCAGGCAGAGAACTCATGGCATGATAAGCCAGCACGGGCCACAGAGCCATTAGCAGGCAGAGAACTCATGGCATGATAAGCCAGCACGGGCCAAGAAAGGTTGATGTTTCTTTATGACACTTAGAATGGCTCATAGATTAAAATGTGTGAAATTTTTATTTCCAGAATTTTCTCTTTAATCGATTTGGGCTGTGGTTGACTTCTGGTAATTAAAATCTGGAAGAGTGAGACTGTGAATGTGTTTCTCTGCTTACACTACTGTGTATAGTATTGACACACAGGGCAAAGGATGGACAGTTCACTCTCAGATCAGACTGTGGAGTAGCTCTTCACTTTCAACCTGTGATTTGTTTCCAAGTGGGGATGCCCAGATCTCTTGTCTGTAAACCGAATCAGTCTAGGTACTGGAACTTAGCCCTTGGATTCCAGTTCTTTTTGACAGTCTTTGACAAATCTCACTATTTCCTAGACTTTATAATAGCATGTGTATATATGTATGTGAGTGTATATATATATCTTTAAAAAAAAAACAAAACTTTTTTTATTGAGTTCCAAAAATTGTTTGAAGAAGTTGGATTTTATTTCTGGTGTGTGTGTGTGTGTGTGTGTGTGTGTGTGAGAATGTGTGAAATTTATTTTCAGCCCTTGGTCAGAATCGTGCTTAGTAACTTCCTATATAACACATTGAAGAGCTTCCTGGCAGAGGTGGGCAAGGGGGCAGCTCAGAGGTGTTACTGTCTAATTGCTTTCAGATTTGCATGATACTGTGTGATGTGTGCTCACATGAGCACCCTTGTTCTTTATCATTGCATCTTTCTCTTTTGTTTTAAAATTATGTGTGTGCATGTGAATGCACATGCCCACGGAGGCTGCAAGAGGGCACTGTGTTTCTTGGACCTGGCGTTAGTTGTGAGCTGCCTGACATGGGTGCTGGGAGTCAAACTTTGTCCTCTGCCATAGCCGAGTGTGCTCTGAAGTGCTAAGCCATCTTTCTGATCCCTGTCACTGTATCTTCTGACAGTACATTATGGTTTTAGGATTCAGCAGCAACTTTGGGTTATCCATCAGTGATGAACATATCAGTTCTGATCCAGGCTGATGCATGTATCCAATCTTTGGGATTATAGACAGTTAAAATGAATTTTTTTTTCCAGGAGAGATGACTTTCTTTCCACTCTGGGAGCGTGGACTGGCTGTACTTCCTGGCGCCCATCTATTTAGCTAGGGCCACAGACTCCTTCTACACAGTGTTTTGTGATGGGAGCTGCTGGCAGGATAGGATGTGCATTTGTCCATGTAAGCTCCACCAGGGGTTTCTTTTCTTCTACAATGATTATACCTCATTATCAGCTTGGTCTCAGAGATCCCCAGCAAACCCTTCATAGGCAGCGTTGGCTAGGCAAACTGTGGTGATTTTGGTAAATGAGATACAGTTTACTTGCTTGCAATATAAGCTGCTCCATCCCTTCTCACCCAATTATCTATGGACAGGGACTTGTTATTTTGGTGAGCAGTCAAGATGTAGCCATGGTGGCAGTTTTTTCTGCTTTATTGTTTCCATAAAGCCTGTCTAACAGTCTGAGGAATGTAAGAGCTCAATAATAGATGCCTCGGGGCAGCGACGTTTGCTCAGGAGTGTCCCCAGTCTAGTTCTCTTTTCCTCTGAAAATCTTTCTCCTGTAGCCTTTTGTCCTAGCCCTTAACATTGTGCCTGGCACATAGCAGGCACCCAGTAAGTGAGCGATGAATGAATGAGTACAGCAAGCCATTTGGCATGAAGGCAATGTGCCATTACCAGGGTTTTCAGTCTCCCTCAGCTCGCTGCTACCAATTACTCTTCCACTTATTGCAACTTTAGGTCATAATATTTTCCCTTTGCAAAGCTTCTCTAATGAGACACAATTCTTGCCTCTCAGCAGCCTCTCTGGGACACCAATGTGGGGCACCTTCCTTTCTGAGCTCAGCAGAGGGGTGGATGGGACTCTTGCCCAAGATTGTAGCAGAGTTTCTTCTGAGTCACACTGGGGCCCAGGGCAGAACTGTCAACTGCTGCTGGCTCCTGAGAAATTTTCACTTCTGCTTTTTTAAAAACTCTGGCAGTTTGAATGAAATGAAAACTTCTCTGGTCCCAAAGATGGTCTCACCTCTAAGCTTATTCTCCTGAGGAACTGTGCTGCTTTTCTGATCGTTAACTGCTAAGAGGGGAAGTGACTTGGGGTGAGGACATCCTGAGACTTCAGGCTGACACCCAGTGTCCAAATGTCAGCCTTCCAACACTAAGCTCTTCCCCAGCCCTGCTGGAGTTCTCTCTGGAATCAATTCCTTCCCCCTACTCCTGCTGGCATTGCTTCAACTCAGGTTCTCAAATCTGTTGATTGCACTATTAAATTAGAATGGTTCCTGGGACATCGATAAACATAAGCTATTATTATCTTTACTCTTGCTGTTTAGGCAGCATCATCTTCTCCCCGTCTCCAGTTTTTCTTCACTCAGATCCATACTTGGCATCTTTTAAAAATAGGCCGGATTCTGTCATTCCGCCATGTATAATGCTTTCTTGTCTCCACTGCTTGGGGAACAGAGTCCCACATCCTAGCTCACCGCATCTCATCACCTGTGATTCTCATCCATGGTAGCCAAGCTGGAGTCTGCAGGACAGCCTGGCAAATTCTCCATGTCCACCTCTCTTTCACCTGAGATTCTAACAAGCTTTGGGTAGATAGAGAAGTGGGTGGAACGGAAGGGTGCCACTTGAGAGACTAAGTGATTCTGAGACCATTTGTTCCTTATCTAGCCATTCTACTTCTGAACCAAACCCACTTGGTTCCACCATGACCCCGTGCAGTGTATTGTAGCTTCACCGAGCTACCAGAGCTCTTTGACCTTGGTATGCTGTCTTACAGCCCATTCTTTGTATCTGCCTTCCCGTTCACTTTGTGCCCTTCTTCCTGGCTCTGCTTGGGTCCCTCCTACATTAATTTTAGGAGTTAGTGTAGATATCAGTCAAGTATTAGGTGTTATCAGTCAAGTATTAGGTGTTGTTCTGGTTGACTTTCTTCAATGTGACACAAACCCGGACCTATCTGGAAAGATGTCATCTTTATCGAGAAAATGCCTCCAATCAGATTGGCCTGGAGGCAGTTCGATAGGGTGTTGTCTTAATTAATGATGGATGTGGGAGGGCCCAGCCCACTGGGAACAGTGCCACCCCTGAGCCCATGGTCCTGGGTAGTAGAAGAAAACAGACTGAGCAAGCCATGAGGGGCAAGTCAGTAAGCAGCACCTTCCCATGGCCTCTGCATCAGTTCCAGCCTCCAGGTTTCTGCTGTGCTTGATTGAGTCCCCACCCTGACTTCCTTGGGTGATGGACTGTGATGTAGACCGTGATGTAAGCTGAACTAGTCCCTTTCGTTCACAACTTGTCATGGTGTTCTGTCGCAGTGGTGGGAACCCTGGTGAAGACAGGTGTTTTCCACATTCCCAGATGAGCATTCTTTACCTCTCGTGACACTTTGTTTACTGACCTACATTGCTGTTCTTGGCACAGTTCAGCCTTGTTCTTTGTGCCTACAGCCACTGGAGAGAAGGCAGACGCCTGGGTTCAACTGAGCTTTGGTATATATATAACAGACACACACACACGGATCAATGCCTGATTCCTAGAAAGTACTCAATAAATGGCACCTACCAGTTTTATTAAACAAATACCTATCGACTAATCTGTATATGTAATTCTTTTGTGCAAACACTGAATTATTTGCCTATTAGTTATCCCACCATGTACCTTTCCCATCTGTAGAATCCATAATTCATACTTCAGCAAGTTCTTATTGAGCACATATTGGTTATTGTGAGGAATATATTTTGTCCTTGAGAACTTAAGGAGATCCCAACTTCAGACCACCAACATCAGCACCAACAATCATAGACGGATGTGAGACAAGCTCACTAGAGAGTTGGATTCATTGCATAACAATGAGTCTGGTCGATAGGCCAAAGGAAAGAGAGGGGAAAGAGATGAGACTCACCTTTTTGGGAGATACATTCACATAGACAAACACAGACACAACACAACACAGCACACACACACACACACAGCCTAGTGCCAATGATAACAAAATGACTTGATAGTTGAGAAACATGGTTTGAACAAGTGGGGAGGTGGATGAGTGTTAGCTGACGTGAGTGCTGGAGCTATACTGCTAAAAGCACACCCCTCAGGAACAGCCGTGCCACCTGAGAGTCTGCTGGGACCACAGAATCTCAGGCCTAGCTCTGACATGCTGAATTAAAGCTCGCATCTTCACAAGGTCTGCCGATGACTTAGTGAGCATGTGCAAGTGTGAGACACTCTGGCCCAGGGATGCTGAGTACTTTGGCCTTAGTGACGGTGCCTGTTAGGATTCTCTACTGAGCTATGGTGTCAATACAGGGGCTCATAAAGCCATATGCATATCCTGCACAGCCTGAGACAGGATAATCTATGGAGTTCATGAATAAATGCAGCGTTTCTTTATTTCAAGCACACCTAGATGCTGCTGTGATAAAACATGACATCCATTTGGAAGGATTGCCTATGTTTTTTCTTTTTCTTTTTTTGCCTTTGTGTCTTTTGTTCAGGCATGCAAGTGTAAAGAAAAACAGGTCCATGGTGAAAGTTTTTAAAATGGGCATTATTTTTGAAAAGCAGTGTTTGAGAACACACATGCTTTTTTTCAGCACAGCATATACACAACATTTTGAGTCTTCATAGATGAATTTGGATCAAAAGTGAAATATGTGTCTTCACGAAATGGAACAAATCAGTAGCACATAAAAAGTTGTTACAGTGACTCAAGACATGGAGGCCGGGTATAGTTTTCAAACTCATAACGTTACACTATCAGTTCCTGTTCCTAGGACCTGTGCTGGGCAGGAGGAAGCAAGTACCTGAATAGCCTTGTTCGCTCCCTTTCTCTGGGTCCTCTGCTTTTTAGGCTGCTGATGATGGTTGATATGTGGAGGTGGCAAAAGAGCCCTTTCAATATTTTGTGAAGTTCTCACTCTGTTTCCTGGCCTCAGGTGGGTTGTGTTGTGCTTGGTGGGGAGGCAGGGAGGCAAGAAACCTGGCTGTATTATTAATCTTGGTCTTGAGCATAGATACTTACGTTGTTTCTCATTCTTCTCTTCTAATGTAGCGTAGACCCTGGGGTCAGCTAGATGTGGATTTAAACTATGACTGCATCAAAGAAATTGCTCTATAACCTTGGGCTGTTTACCTTACCTCTCAGACTCAGTTTCTTCACTGAGCAACGGGAGCAACACCTCTTCTAAGAATGGAGTATAATTGCAAGTCATTTACACACATCTGTGGTCAATTAAAGCCAACACAACTGTCTCCAACATTCTCATCTGCCAGTTAGGTGGGGAGCTTCATTTGGTAGGTCAGAATGCTAAAGAAGAATGGAAATAGAACAAGAAGACTGAATCATGGTTTTGGCTCACCTGCGAGTCTTGGTAGATGAGGCTGGAAAGAGAAGATAACATATCCAGCTCCCTACTGCTTGTCAACTCAAGTGCCACCTGTGTTAGCATTTATCCTCAGACAATTAATCCTCTTGTGTTTGGATCGGTCCTATTCAGGACCACAGACACAACAATGGCTCAGCCTCTGCATCCCTTCTCTTCCCTTAGCTTTTGTTTTCTTGTCTCAAGACAAGAGCATGGACCTTTGCAGCCATTAAGCCATTTCCAATTATAAAGTTCTAAGAGGTGATGCCTATTTGAGCGTAAGTGGAGTCAATGTGAGTGCTTAACAGGGTAGCAGGAACAGCTGTGAAGCACAGATGTTCTGAGTGGAGGGAACCTTGTGGCAGATGTTTATATGCATGCTCACATGCATGCTTATGAACTGCTCTTGTTTGCCCTTGGAGAACGTGGCATTTTCCATTGTTTGTATTGGAGACAATACTATAGCGTCACAATTACACATCACATTTATTATGGAACCCAACTATGGCTGCTTCTCTTTGGATCTGTGTCAAGGAAGTTCCTAAGCCAGTGGTTTGCCTGAACAGTTCATAAGTCCAGGCGGGCTCCTTTTTGGCTAGGAATGTGCCGTCTCCATTTCCCTCCACACCAGCTGTGACCATAGGTGTTTTCTCTCCATTCGCTCCTCGCCAGGATCAGCACTGGTGATTACCAGGCAGGTAAAGAAAATACGGTCACACTCAATAGAGATGTCAAACCCGATGTGAGTCATCGCTAGCTTCCCCTAAACACAGCTGAAAAGACAAAGAAATGGATTTACCAGAGAAGAACACAAACTGATGCCTATTATATTTTAAAAAAATAAATAAAAGAAGGGGAAAGGCACACAGAACCAAATTATCTTTTTAAAGCGTCTTGGCAAAATAATACTCAATAAACATCAGAACAATAGCAGAGTCATCCATGTGTGTCAGCCTGTAGTTTTTAATGACAGGAGTGTATAAACAAGAAGGTGACATGCAGCCTAGCTGCTGCTGGGGCTTTTCTTGACTTGAGAATGAAGTGGGAAACTAGCGGAAAGCACACTCTTAGAAGATGAGTAATTAATTAAGTTAACCTGGGTTTCTGGGTGAGGATTTAAGATTTAGGAGGGACACCCCATTCAAAGGGTGGGGAGCTGGCTAGCGGATAGAAGCATGAGGACCAGAGAGTCTGGGTCTCCAGATCTCTGCAATCCCAAGATGCCTAGAGTGTGATGGCGGGCTGAGACATGAGCATCCCAGAAGCTCAGAGGTCAGCGAGCCTGGCATGTGCAACAGTGAACAAGAGACCCTGCCTCACACAAAGTGCAAGGTGAGAACTAGCGCTCAAATCTGGCCTTTGACTTTCACACATGTGCTATGGCCTGTGCATACCTATTCTTTCTCTCCAACACAGGTATGTCCATATAAGCACTAGACACATAAATCTTATATATGTACACACACAATCCAAACAGAGGCTCACCGGTGATTCAGCCTGTAATGTAAAAATTAGGATTAAACTAAATAGAAATCCATACTATGTTTGCATCATTCCCATTTCATTTTGTGGGTAGGCTAAAGCTAGGAATAGATTTTTTTTTTCCAGACAAGGTCTCCTGTAGCTCGGGCTTGTTTCCAACTTGTGATTCTCCTGCCTCGGTCCCTTGAGTGTTGGGGTCACAGGCATGATGGCACATGCCTGACTTGAACTGTATTTTTAGTATGGGCTCTTCCCTCTCCTCTTCTGTGGCCTACCAAACCTTTGTCAAAGAGATTCCATTGAGCACTCTCCTAGCTAGCATATCTTCTAACCAGCGTACAGCCCCCCAAAAGTTGAAATATCTTTATCTTTAAAGAATTCAAAAGCACCTTTGTCCTTATGGATAATTATCAGTGGCTGATGTAGTTTTATTAATGTTCAATGGATGCACAAGGACCGAAGACTTTTCCTAAAAGGATGAGTGTCAGGGATGAGGTGCAGTGGGTTGGTCTGAGCAAATGTGTGTGGGCCTGGGTTTGATTCTCAACATTGCAGATACAAATAGAGAAGACAGAACCAGGGAAGGACTTACCTTGTGGTTGGGAAACAGATCAGGACACCAGCCTAGATCTATATACCTGGAATTTTCGGAGTGCTTTCCTTGTAGGATCTTTTACAATAACTATAAAGTGGCAATTATCTTCATTGTTCCAAAGAGGAAACTGATGCTGTCCAAAATCAGTATCTCCCCGTTTTCTTCTCAACAACATCTAACCCGGGCGTATGGTTACCTAGTGGATTCCTGGCATGGTGCTAGGTGCCGGGCATGTAAAGAGAAAAGGAACCACGTGTTTACTGTTGAGTACTTTACAAAGCATGCCTTGAGAGCTTACTGTTTTCACTTGCTCACACAAAAGGCACTAACTCAGTCAAGTCCCAGAGTAGATCATTGAGCACAGGGACCACGTGTGGTAAGTAGCAAATACTTTAGATAATGACAAACACATGCTTGGCCTGCTGACCTCACCAGGCTGAGATCATCCAGCAAGCAACTGCAATCTGGACTCACTCCCAAAAGAGTGTCTGGAGCCTGCAGACCCTTGCTTTTTTGTCCAGCATATATGTAATCCATATTATTATAACTTTTCCAAGATACTTGATATGGAAATCAGACACTGCATCTACAGAAGCTGTTCCATTCGAACCTAAGTCCCTGTGGGCTAAACTATGTTTCTAAGGAAATTTGTAGATAAATGTATGCATGTGGGGGGGGGCTGGGGGTGTTCATTTTGTTCAGGGAAAATATCCAAGGGACTTTAAGTTGGTGTTACATGTTAAATGTATGTCCTGTGCACATGCCTCTCAATAAACAGGAGGGGCTGCTTAGCTTAGTTGGGAGACAACAGAGAGAAGAACAATGGCAGGAAGAAATAAAATATTGCACAAATAAACTTCTGATGATATAAGTGGTAAACACAACTCTTGCAAAACATTGAAATTGGTGTGCAGGACTCCTAGGAGGATCTGCTTTACACCCTTGCTGATATTAGAACCATAAAGCACAGCTCTGGTCTTGTACAGAAACCTTATTTTATATAAAGTATTTATCTTGGGGTCTAAGGCTCCCCAAGAGCTGATCATCATGCCCCTTTCTGTCTTATCTCTACTCTTACCTGGACAAGCAATAAATCTGTTGTCCTCACTAGACCCTACATTGTCCTGTTTCCTACCACACTGCTCCTTTTCAGCCCCAGCCCTCCATCTTTTCTGAATACAAATGGAGAATCACCTGGTGCCCACTCACTTCTGCAAGATGTCTTGTTGATCCATTTTCTTCAGGTTTTTATTTTATATTATGACTATGGGTGTTTTCCCTGCCTATATGCACCATTTTTGCGTAGTGCCTTTGGAAGCCGGAAGAGGATAGAATCTCCTAGAACTTGAGTTATAGATGGTTATGAGCTGCCCATGAGCTCTTAACTGCTGAGCCATTTTTTCAACCCCTGGCTTATGTAACACCTCTCCTTAGGAGTCCTGTTTACAGTAGTGACATTTACCTGTGGGTCTTGCTTTGCTTTGCCTTATAGCTGTAATCTTTGGTGCTTGTATGACTCTACCTTCTAAGCTATAATTTTCCCAGTGGTTTTGGTCATCTGATTCGATTCTTTGTAATGGTTGGTACAAAGCTTCACGAGTTGTACTAATGAATGTTGGTAGACATTGCTTGAACAAAAGCCAGAGTACAGTGTGCAGTCAAAACAGCCAAGGTTGAGACGTTCTCAGAATTTGGGATAAACTGCTGTTACCCGAGGGAGAGAGCTGGGGAGAAAGGCAGGGAGCTCAGGAAGGCATCTCTGTTATGTGGCACCAATCACAAATCTGCCTTGGAGAATCAGCATGTCTCCACAAGCCACCTTTGCCCTCCTCCAGCGGGTAACTCTCCCCCCTATTGGGCAGAACTGCTACAAACTAATGAACAATTTTCACACCCTCCAAAAGCCATAATAATGACATCGTTTTGGGCTATGTGGCAACAACGAAGGTGTCGTAAACACAAGATGCTTATGGTTTCAGTTATGCAAACACCTGGGACAAAGGACCATGGTCAGCCACACATGGGAAAGCTATCACAAGCATAAAGGTGCGACAGAGTTCTTGCCAGGAAGAAAGGCATTCTTGCGTGATGTTTCTGTAATGTGACCAGGAGCACATCTGGAGGCAAGATCTTGATACCCCCCCACTCTTCCAGGTTACTCTCTTCCAGCCTCAGACAGTCATGGCCTCGTTAGCATTGCTAATGCTTTTGCCTGGCCCTCACCTTGTGGTGCAAAGCTGTGCCAACAAACAGACTTATTTTTTTCCTTTCAGGAACTTGTCAGCCCCATCTTGTGTACAGAGTGGATGTGTGTACAATAGGCATGCAGTAGATAACTGGGTGACAGAACCCGCTGAAGCCCATGCAAGTGCTAGGCTTCAAAACCCAGCACTTTCTAGTTTTACATTCTTTCTAGTTCTAAATCTAGCGGGCTAATACATTTGTTGTTTATTTTCATACTGTGCAGAATAATGATGATGGTAAAGATAGAACCAACATTGTTTACCTTTCTAGAGTCTGTTTTTCTTGCCTTGTTTTTTCACAGTTTTGAGTTATTATTATTATTTTCTTGTTTTGTAGCAGGTCATGGGAAACTGTTCCCATTACAAAATCCAGGGTGTAGAAACACAGACAAGTCCAACTGGATGGGTGGGGACGGGTGGTTGCCTTCACTATCATTCATTCTATCACCATCTATATGGGTTTCTCTCCTCTCTCATCTCTTCTCTTCTTTTTCTCTTCCCTCTAGTCTCGTCCTCCACCTGTCTTTTTGTGTTCAAGACAATACTAAGAATTTGCTTGAAGATTAATGAAATCACAAAAGAGCTCTCTGAATGAGCAAGAGTATCAAGGTATAAGTCTGTAGAGAAAGAATTTGGATGTTGACTGCATAGTTAGGGGAACATATGACCTTCTGGCTTTTTTGATCATCTGATACCTCCTCCGTTCTCCCTGAGCTATGAGTCATGCCTCACCAGAAGTTTCCTAGCACCCAAAGTGACAAAGCAATGGTAGGAAGGAAAGGGGGGGGGGAGGAAGTGGAGGAAAAGAAGAGGAAGAAGCGGGAAGAGAGAATCTGAAAAATACACAGTTTCCTTAGACAGTCTGCATAAGACTGTACCTCCAGTCAATGCAAAGAATGCTCACTCTTGCACTTCTAAAGGGGTGGCTGTCAGCATTAGACATCTCTGAACAATTGAACCATGAGAAATCCCTGAGGAATGTTATTTAAGGTAAGGAAGCAATTCTTTGCTTCAAATTCTACAAAATCCTTGCTGTAGAGTATGCTGAATCAATTAAATAACTGAACTCACTGAGTTGATAGTCATTTGGGGTTCAACTAGCAGATACATGATCAGACATCTCAAGCATTAGATGGGGGAATTCAATGATATAAATTATGTCTAATAGTCTACAATTCAGAAATAAGACTTGAGCACCAATTAGAGCCAGCTGAACTGAAGATCTCTGCTCTGCCAGCCTCCTTTAGGTCCTAGGTTCTCTTTTTTCTGAAAACAGTGAGAAGTCATATGACTAAGTCAGCCCTGTTTGTCCTGGAGGTCTAGTAGGTATTTGCCAATTCTATTGAGCAAGAATTTGACCTCGATCTCAACCTGGCCACATTCTACAGTGGGAAAACTGGGGTTCTCAGATCCCTTGTGCACCAGGTATTTCTCATACTCTGCAGATCCCAGAGGGCTGGGGATGTAGTTTATTTGGTAGAGAGCTTGCCTCACTTTCAGGAAGCCCTGCGTGCAATCTCCAGCATTGCACAAACCAGGTATGGTGTTAGGCATACACCTGCAATCTCAGCAGGAAGCCAGCACTTGGGAGTGGAGGCAAGAGTATCAAAAGTTCAAGGCTATTCTCAGCTACAAAATGAGTTTTTAAGAGTAGGATGGGATATATGAGACCCTGTCTCCAAAAAACAAAACAAAACAAAACAAAAACAAACAAAACCCATCAAATCTCAAAATAAATAAGTGGTCCTGGAAGTGTTGACCTAAAAAGTCCTGAAGAATTGAAGCAGGTAATAGGACCACTTTTAAATACTACATTGTTACAGAGGGGCTGAAAAACTTCAAGTACTTGGTTCACAACAGCAGTGAATTGGACAGCTAAAGACTGATCCACCAGACACCACGGATGGAACAAGATGCCTGAACTCTGGGCGTGATGGAAATTATCTCTTTGCTGTTCTTTTCTCCAGCCATTTCTTTGACTAAAGGTTAGGCAAGGCTCATTGTCTTACTGTTTGAGATCAGGTGTGTGTTCTGGCTTTAGTTCTTGGAGGCTCAGAAACAGAATTTGATGAATTTCCTTTAGGAAATGTTATAGCTTTAGGTATCAACCTGACACAAACCTAGAGTCAACCCAGGAACAGGGATTCTCAGTTAAGGAATTGTGTCCACCAGACTGACCTATGGGAATGTCTGTGGGGAGTTTTACTACTAATTTTAGCATGAGGGCTTGGCCTGCTCAGGGTGGTGCTATCCCTAAAGCAGGTGGGCCCTGGTCTTATAAGAAAGTAATTGGGTAAGCCAGAGGGAAGTAAGCCTGTCAGTGGTTTTCCTCTGTGGTCTCTGTTTCAGTTCCTATCTTCAAATTTTTACCTTGAGTTCCTGCCTTTGCTTCGGTGGGCAATGGACTAACTGCTAAGCCAAATAAACCCTTCCCTCCTCCAAGTTTCTGCTGGTCATGGTGTTTATCCCGGCAACATAAAGCAAACTAAAACAGGGAAGTAGATGAGTAATTACTCTACTAACTTAGCCCAAATTAAATGAACAATAATTCCCAAACAATTGCATTTCAAGGAATAGATTCAAGATGAACCAGATGAACTCATTGTGGTCTTCAATGAGCAGTTGGACTGGTTTTTTCTTTGAATAATAGCTTTGCTAAGATACAGTTCACACGATATAAAACGTGTCCTTGTAAAGTGTACAATTTGTTAGAGTTTGGTACATTTGCATAACCGAGCTGTCAGCACTACTGTGTGTTTTTGGAGTAATCATCCCCAGTCAGCTCTGTACCCAGCACTAACTGCTGTCCATTTTCTGTTCTCCATGTTCCCTGGCAGACACCAATCCACTGTCTTCATACAGATTTGTTGGTCTGGACTCTTTAAGTAGACATCACATACTATGTGGTCTTTTATAACTGAATTTCAATTAACATGTTTTTCAAATTTATTCATGTTGCAGTATGTATCAGGTCTTTCTTTTAATTGTTGTATAATATTTACTGTCTGGGTTGACCAGTAGGATGATGGATGATGGACAGAAGTGGTGAGGGAAGGTGTCCTTGTCATCTTCCTGATCTAAGAGTGGAAAAGTTCAGTCTTTCACCATTTGTAACTCTGTCTCTATCTCTATTTCCCATCCCTCTTTCTCTCTCTCTGTATTTGTGCAGCATGTATGTATATGTATTTTTGAGTGTGGGTGGTCTTGGAAGTCAGAAGCTGATGTTGCATGTCTTCCTCAACCAATCTGCATCTTCCTTTGTGAGACAGAGATGACTGAACCTGGAGTTCACCAATTCAGTTAGACATGGTGGGATCCTTCTGTCTCTGTTTACCTGTGTCCAGAACCACACAGGTGTGTGTCACATTGCCTGACTATTTACATGGGTACTGAGGATCTGAACTCAGGTGGTTTAGTAGATGGAGATAGTTTTAATGGTCTTTTTTTTTTCTTTTCAAGTCAAGGTTTCTCTGTAGCTTTGGAGCCTGTCCTGGAACTAGTTCTTGTAGAGCAGACTGGCCTTGAACTCACAGAGATTTGCCTGCCTCTGCCTGCCAAGAGTTTTAATGTTCTTTAAAAATATTTACACACAATAATTTGTTCTTATTCTTGGAGAATTTCATATATGTACAATGTATTTTGTCATATTCATCCTTTTCTCTCTCCCTCACATACCTTCTAGGTAATCTCTCTCCCTCCATCCTTCTTCAAACTTAATGTCCTTTAATTTTCTTTCTTAAGCCATGAGGGTGGGGGATGGTTGATCTACTAGAGGCCATGCCCCTATAGAAAACCAATTCCCATGTGTCACAGCCATAGACTGCTAGCTCATCAGCTGGGAGTGGAAGCTTATGTACTCCCCTTTGTGCAGGGATGTTAACTGGCTTGATCATGTGCAGGCCTTGTGCAGCCTTAGTGCTGTGAGCTCATGAGTTGAGCAGTCCTCTCACGTCCAGGGGACACCATTTACAGGCATTTTTCCTTAGTTTTTTGGATAAGTAATTTAAAACTTTATGAGATTAGTATGTTCACTCTCTTCAAGGCAGTTTCTACTGTTTATTTTTCTTTGTATTTAGAACATACCTACCTAGTTTGTTGTGTGTTTCATTCCTATTGTTGAAAACTGGATTTGTTAAAGTAAAATAATAAATACATAAATGTCTGTGTTAGTCCCTCATTGCTGTGACCAAATATCTCGCAGGAAGTGTTGTGCAACTGTTTCCTCTGGATTGAAACATTTCCCTCTAGTGAGAGGAGGGAGACTCCTAAGACTAAGAAGTAAAGGCAACTTAGAAGGCTCAAAAAGTCAGCAAAATTTACAAGACTTACAAGGTTACTCTCCAGGTTCATGTAGATAGCAACAGTTGCTGAAGTGACTCAGCTTAGACAAATTTGAGGCAGATTCACAGATGAAGCATTCATACTTAATGCTTGGGTGAGGTTTTTGGTGATATAGATGTCTTTGAGTCACCTGTGCGTCTGTAAGAAATCCCCTATCTGTACTGCTGCAAGTATCCCCATAAACTCACTGGCTTACTAAGCTCCACTTAGGTGGAATAGTTTCTTTGATTGGTCATTGGTTCTCTATCTGGGCAAATCAATGTTTGTTCATGTTTCCCCAGGAAAAGTCACTCAAGAAGAAGCAACGTGGGGAGGGGATTAATTTCGGCTCACAGTATAAGTGATTATAGTCTATCATGACTCACAGCAGGGAAAGCATATTGATGGGTGGTTCCATGGTGGCTGAAGGGTCTGTCAACTCTTTATTCATATCTCAGCAAACCAGGAAGCCTGGACAGGACAGGAAGCAGGGCTCTGCTGGGGTCCTGGATAATGTAAGTGGAAAGAGGAAACTGAGCAGCCAACTGTGTTCGTAACTCTCTGCTTCCTGATTGTGAAAGTGACATGGCCAAGTTCTTTTAGTTCCTTTTGCTTTGATTCCTCTGCTTTAATGTATTGTACCCTTGAACTGCGAGCTAGAGTGAACCCTTCCTCACTTCCATCATAGTAAGTGGGAAAGAAACTAAGATATCAGGGTTCAATGCTGTCGAGCCCCCACTCTCTTCTAAAGCATGGGTTCTTCTCTATCCCAGTCTTGGGGATAGAGACTCTTGGGGGTTCTGAAACTGTTGGCTTTGGACAGCTGTTGTCACTGATTTTTGACTTAAAAACTTTAGATCAGAAAGTTGCTTAGTGGGTACAGAACCAGAGAAGTGGAAATACGTGTCACTGAAATAATCTGGCTCAACCATCTGGTGCTTGTCTCTTCTCTGCAAAGGTTGGTACCTACCTCTGGAGGGATGCTGTATCTAACACTCATGGGAACCAGAGATACCCGTAGATGCTTACTTTAAGCCTGGAAATCAGTGAAGAAGGAAGAGTGTTCACTACTGAAAACAAAGACTGAGTGGGTGGATCAGTGTAGAACCTTGGGAAAGCCAGCAGGACAGAAGGAACTGCTCAGGGAGGCTCAGGGATTGGCTGCTTGGTTTGAGCTCATGGCTGTGGACTCTAGATACGCTTTCTGTATCAACTAGCTACTGGAATTGTGGCTCACGAAGTGCAGTGCCAGTACCACGAAGAACATGCTAGAAATAGAGAATTTCAGGTTCCTCTGCAGATCAGCACATGAGAATAGATGTCACTGTCAAGTTTGGTAGGTACATGCCTGCAGCTTACTGACAGTTTATTTAATATAATGTTGATTTTTAAATACTTAAATTTCAGAGAAACATTACCTGATTTCCTAAAACTCCAGAGACGACCGATCTTTGTAGAGCATGGTCTTCCTTTTTAAATGAAGATAAAGAACTGAGCTTCAGGAGTATTAGATGAGGGGAAATCTGTGCGTCTGCAGTGGTCTGAAAGGGCATTATTTGACTTGTGTTTTGAGGAAAGGAAGTAAAGGGGATGTATGTTTACCAGTTAGATGAAAAAAATATGGGTTCACTTAACCACAATGGGAATTGATCATGCACTAGAATGCTAAACTGTCAACTTTTTGAGAGTATTGACTATGTCTTGCTTAAGTGTCTATCTTCAGCAATAGCGTTGCTATATAAATTTGTTGCAAATGGAATAGTGAAAAGATGAGTCTAACTGAAGGCGAGAGTTTATATAAGACTTAATGGGAATTGATATAAATTGACTAGAATGTGGCCCAGTGGTGGAGACCTCAAGAGTCTGGAGGATTTGTATTTATACTTCAACACAGCATGCTGGCTTGAGGAGGGATTACTTGAGATTGCTATGAGAAAATGACTAAGAGATTAAATAGTCACGTCCAAACTCGCAGAAAAAAAAGTCCTTTGAAAATTTTCCTGTCTCTTCCATGTATCATGTATGTGATCATTTGAATGAGACTATATGGTAGGAATTAGACATCATGGAGAAAAAATGTGAAGAGCAGCAATGGATATTAGTAAGACATTTAGACTTTCCCCATATTGTAAGCCCCTAAGGCAGGAATGATGAAATGGGATTTTCATGTGATTACAGTATAGCAGGAATGTTGAAAGGGGGTTAGGTGGACCAAATTTTAAAAATTGTATTTATTTATTCGTGTGTGTGTGTGACGGTGGGGGCCTGTGCCATGGCACCCATTTGGAGATTAGAGGACAACTTTCAGGAGTTAGTTCTCTCTTTCCACTGTGCGGCTCCTAGGCGTTGAACTCCAGTTGTCAGTTTGGACTGCAAGTGCCTTACGTCACTGAGCCATTTTGCTGGCCCCTGTGTTCATAATTTTGAGATGAAGGCAGATTGAGGGAGGACAGTTGTGACTGGAAATCCCTGGTATTATAAAAAAGAGAGGCATCTAATCAAGCACTTTGGCTTTTGTATTAAAGAGAAAGAAGAGAGGAGAAAAGAGAACCTAATAATAGCACTATTTACTAATCTCTTCAGGCACCGGTGAGAACTAAATGAGCTAATTCTTGTAAGTTGCCTAGCAAAATGCCCATACCTGGCAAGCACTCAGTAAGTGTTAGTGAATAGCTCTTACTTCCTGAAAAGAAGGACCTCCTGGTTTCACCCAACAGTGAAGCGCTCTTCACAACCAGCACCCAACTCAGGTTCTGTTTGTAATAGATGGTAACATGTAATAGATGCTAAAATGATCAGTGAATGGATGGATGGGACTATAGCTCAGTGTTGGAACCAAATATGTTGATTCGAAATAGAACAGTATTTTGGTTTTGATTTCTATTAAAATATGATCTCCTAGTGGAGAATTAAAGGGAAGCAATTACTGAAATCTCATCTACTTTCTAATATCTCCTCCGCCTTCTCCCACTTCCATTCGGAGAGATTTTTTTTAAATCCGAATATGTGGTTCCTGGAAGCCAGCTTCTATGTGTGTCTTATAGCAGATGCTCTGTAAGGATCCATATTAATTGCTGAGTCAGTGGATTTGAAGCCTATGGCTCCAGCCTCAGAGTGGTACTATCCTCGAGAGATAATCTCCCTCCTCTACAATGTTTAATTCACTTCTTTTTAATAGTTGGTCATCTTTGAGTGACCACTAAGATGTGCGATGCAACCAGTTCAATGAGCTGTGTCTGAATGTCTTTATTTCATGTGGCTGAATATTCAGCACATTTGTGTATAAGCTTCAAACTCTAGATGTTTATAGACAGCGTGATTGGAAAAGGGGAGAAGAATTAAATAGTTTGTATTTTTAGTTCTGTTGATTTATCTATTACTAAAATAAAATATTCTTTAAAGTCGAAGTCAGAAACTTTGAAAGACATAGATGTATGACAAAGCTACAATGGAACCCATTGTTTCATATGCCAGCTTTAAAAAATTAGTAAAAAGAGACACAGAATTCAACATTAAGAAGACAGAGAATTCAGTTCAAAGGGGTGAGTAATATGAATAGATATGCCACTAAAATAAAAAAAATCAGGAACCTTCCCCACACCTGCCTCTGTGTGATAGCAAGCTGCCATGTGGAATAAAGATTTCCAGGTGGTCTCTATTCTCACATGGCTAAAAGCCTTTCATTCATTGCTTGGGCATCCCTGCAAAGGCAAAGAGAAGATCTGTACACAGCTGTCACTGTGTTTCAAACTTAAGGCATCTTGAAGGGTCTGACCAATTTTAAGTTACTTGCTCTCATTTGGAAAAGTCTATGGAAACCTGAAGTCCAACGGACACTTCTGATACCTTTGGGTCTTTTAATTTAAAATTGGCTGACTTTTTCACCATTGAGTCTTCTCTTTAGTGCTTGATAATGATGATTCTCTTGAAGGAGATTTGCTACCAAGATTTTGTACAGGGCTGGGGCACTTTTCTATATCGGAACCACTGACTCACCAGCAAGATTAATCAGACACACTTAAGAAAGAGCAACGTAATTCAGGTCACTTGCGAGGGACTGGGAAGCCACCAGCAAGTACCCTTCAAGTTCACGCCATGATGAATTGCAGGAGATGGGCTAGGTTAGGAGAAGGGATGTGGGCAGAGGAAAGTGACAGTCAGTGGCACTGGAAACGGGGCTGGGGGAGGAGGCTTGTGAGTGCTGAGGTGAGAGCTACCGAGGTGAGGTGCTGTCAGGCCGCAGGCCGTTGCTCACTTGGGCTGATTTTCTCACTAATGAGTTGCTTAAGCACTGCTCATGATTCCTTCTCCAGCCATTTGCCAGAAGGGAAGACCAAAATGAAACAAAACAACGACAACAAAACCGCAAACCTAACACGTTCTTTGGATGGCAGCAATATTGCCCTAAGAGATGCCTCCTTGAAAAAGCAGATCAGACCAATCCATAGGCTGGTGTTGCCTGATCCCTGCAAAGAAATGCATCTGATATGGATTCAGCCTTTATTTCATTGCAGAGGCCTCCTACAGGTTATCTAACTCAGTCCTGGACAGTAACGAGCACCACAGCGTCCATTTTGCCAGATAACAGGGATAGTGAGTAACTAGGGGGCTGGCTGTCACATGTCCTCCATCCCCTGAGGCCTGCTCTCTATATTTCACCAGCTCTCCAACCACGTCTCTTTCTAGAGCTCGAAGGAACTTCAGAAAATCATTGAAATTTGCAAATGTGTTGAAACTCCTCCCAATGTTAGGGTGATAATAATTTGCTTTGTTGGACAGAGACGTGTCCCTGGGCCTGGTGCCAGGCACCTGAGTTGCTTTCTTGATGAAAGTGGAGCAGCATCTCGTTGGTTTGGGGTAAAAGGATACTTGACCTTCTATGATACATGACTTTTCTGTTCATTCTTCAAATTTGTGTGTGTGTGTGTTGTATACTTATGTGTGTGTGCAGGTGCATGTGCTTATGGCCTCTGCACAGAGGCCAGAGAAAGAAGTCAGATGTCTTGGTCTATCATTTTCCATCTTATTCTTTTGGGACAGAGTCTATCACTGAACCTAGAGCTCACTATTTTCCCCACAGGGCTGTGATTATAGGCATGTGTGGTCAGGCGTGGCTTTTTATACAAACTCAGGCTCTGAAGTCGCTCCTCTTGTTTGAGTAGCAAGTGTTCTTACCCATTGAGCCACCTCCTCAAACTAAAGCCCTTCAAATTTCTCTAAGATTTTTCCCAGTCTCTCTTAGTAGATCATTGCAGGTTTTTCTGGAGTCCATCTCTGGCTGCTTTGAGGCCTGTGTTGTCTTGTGCGTTTAACTTTTCTGCCGGGCTGATGGTGGTCCGGTGTTTCCGGTGGTCAGCAGAAACAGTGAGTATACAAGATACACATGAGTAAAGAATCAGCAAGCTGTGTCCTTTGGTCTTGATCTGGATGTCAGCCTTTGTAAATAAATGAGTATCGGAGCATAGTCATGATAGCCATGCTTATTCATGTATGTACTTCCTGTGGCTGCTTTTGAACCATACTGCAGAATGTCATCGGGACAAGGCTGGAGGCTCACGGGGACGAGAATATCTGTTCTCTGGCCTTTTACAGAACAGGGCTGTGACCCCTGCTGCAGTCACCTAAAAGAATCTCAGGGAAACCAGGCACATGGATGGAGAAAGAGTGTGGTGTCACCAGGCAACTGTACTAGGAAGTCGCCAGGAGGTGATATTTTCTAGGTGTCCTTTGTGTTTGGGAAGCTAGAAGGGAGAGTTTTCCTGCTTGCCTGCTGAAAAGGCTCCTGAGGGTAAGGAGAGAGGTTGCTGGTAGGAATGTGGCCTTTGTGTTCAAGCCTTGCCTCTCGGTTCTGACTGTGGACAGCAAACTTGGAGACTGTGACTCTCTGCAACCACGCAGCAGCCAAGTGTGCCAGCTGAGGGTTTATATTTCCCCCAGCCCTTCACTTAAAAATAAACTCTGTAGTTTTTTTCACGACTCTTTAAATATTCTGTTTTGAAACATTTAATTATCCAAGTTATTTATATGGAAAGGCCTGATAATATTTCTAATGGGATCCTGTTATTTATGCCTTTTGCTAAATTTTGTCTTATATTAGGGAAAGGGCTGAGGTTAGTTACTATGGCAACACCCTCAAAATTGCAACAATCCCATTATGGATGCTAAAACTATAGTCATTCTGGTGGGAGGGCAGCAAGGGGAGTGGGTGGTAGTCTTTTTATTTTTACTTTAGTTTTTAAAGAACTCCTCTCCTGCTTCCAGCCTCTTGCATTTATTTATTTTAAACTTTGTAGCATAGGGTATTGGCATGAGAAACAAAATAGAAAAAAAGTGTCATGTATTCTTTCATTAAACATCTATAGTCCTTTATCCTGAAGGGATACCCTGTTTTGTATCTGTTCTTTCATTCAAAATATTGATTTATTTTCAAAACTTTTACTGAGGCCTACTTTCAATTAGAGATGAACAAGGTAGAATCCTTATTCTTATTTTCCCCTTTCAACTGCAAATAACTCGAAGTCACTCATTTGCTTCCCTTTAATTCATTTGAGAAAATTTGTTGAGCCCATGCTGTGTGCAGAGCTTTGTGCTAGCATACAAAAAAAAAATAGAAATTCATAAGAGGTTTTATGGAGGCACATTTTCTTGGGCAGCACAGGAGCATGCTCACAGTGATGCAGGGATGGTTAAAATAGCACGTTATGGATTCCAACACAGAGACATTAAAGCCACTTAACCCTCCAGCTTGTGAATCATAGGGGAAAAACACTTTGTAAAGAGGTGACATTTGGGCTGATTTGAAGACAGATGGGTGTTTTACAGTTAGGGGTGTGGGTGTGGGGCTGAGTGTATATCACATTCCAAGCAATCTGGACCAATAAGAACAAAGATGTGGAGGTGAGGGGGTCGTTGGCTACCTGCGAGATGTCTAAGGAGCTATGTGTATGAGTGATGGAACATCCTGGGGATATAGGCTGGACCTCTCATGTCTTGGAGACTAGATTTTTGATTGTGAGTCACTGAAAACTTTTGCGGGAGAACAGTTTGAGCATTTTGGTTGTGAAAGAACTTCCTGCCGGTGGTGTCTGAGATAATGCCATAATGAAGGGCTGGAAGGGAGTCCCTTGAGTTGGAGAAGACAACAAGCTCTGTTTTAGAGCAGCTTCTCCGGCTGAGGTGTACGGTCAGAAGCTGTAAATGCAGGTCTAGAATGAAGATGATGAGTTGATGGAAACTGATGACCGCAGAGGAGGGGAGGCCCAGAGCCCGAGTGAACTTACTCAACATTACATCCCTCTGTGCCTAACTTACCATGTAGCTTTTAATAGAAGATTAATATTTTATATGTGCTTGGTATATACGTGTGCCCTGATTAATTTTTATTGTTAATTTGACCCAACTTGGGAAGAGGGAACCTTTGTTTGAGGGTTTGGTCTATAGGCATGTCTGTGGGGCATTGTCTTGATTGTTAAATGATACAGGAGGGCCCAGACCACTGTGGATGGCAGCATTCTTAGGTGGGTGGTCCTGGCTGTATAAGACAGGCAGTTAGTTAGCCTGGGGGTGAGCCAGCAAGAAATATTGCTCTATGGTTCCTGCCTTGAATTCCTGCCCGTATCCTTCTCAGTGATGGACTGTTACCTGGAAATGTAAGACAGAGTCAACTTTGAATCCCCAAGTTGCTTTTGTTTAGAATGTTTTACTACATCACTGCTGTGAGAGCTCCTTCAGCCAATAGCCTTTAAGATACTGGCTCACTTTGGGCAAGGTCTCATGTACTATATATGCAGACAAAAAGCTGGCGCAGGCACCTTGACTGCTGGATTCAGTTCTAGTTCCCAGGGCATGCAGAGGATTGTGGATTGCTACCCTCTTTGTGAGTTGATCCTTTGTTATAAATAAACCTTTGTTATATTCCATTCCGGGCTAGTGTGAAAATCTTTCATACTGCAAAAATTTGGTGCTGAAATAATAGGTAGATTAGTGTGAGCTTATTCACATTATCATAATAGTGAGAATAGTTGTGAACTATTATTTATAGACAATTTATATTGGTATAGATTCTTGTATATAGATACAAAATCAAATTATATTTATTATATTGAGTATGCTCCTATTTCTGTTTACAATATTTTTACACCTATGCAAAGTTATTTTGTCATATTTTATGCATACATTTTTCTACTTTGGCTTAAGATATTTTGTATATTGATGCAATTTTAGGATATATTTATCATATTGCACTATACATTTCTACATCTTATCAAGATAATACATTGTTTACATTTTAAGGTCGTTGTCCTGATTTGCTGTACATTAGTTTAAAGATTGTTTAATATTTTAATATGAAGTCATAGTCTTTAAGCTATATATGTATTAAGAATTATAGGTCAATAGTCATCCATGTTTGTCATTCTTAGACTAATCAGGTTCTTTAGATGCATAGAAATTGTATTCTGCATAGATAGGCAATCTTCAACCACTTCAAAGAACTGTAGAATATGGCATGTAAATAATTTAGGATTCCATTGACGTGAAACACAATTGCCCCTGACAGCACCAATCTATTCCCGAGAGAATGTTGGGCATCAAAGACACTCCACTTGGAGCTTGTTTTCTTCTTGGCAAAACTGGCCTTTGGGCAAAGAACTGCCCCTGCTTCAACCACTGACAAAATTCATGGAGTCCAGACTGGACAAGCAGGATACAAGCAAAAAGACTGCAAAAGCTTGCCAAGACAGGGTAAGAAGACAGTTTTTAAAATTTTCCTTTCTCTGAAAATGGTCTGCCAGTTACTCTAGGTCTTAGCAAAGTTGATTGCACCAACGCTGAAAATGAGACTTTGGGCAATTGCCCAGGTAGCCAGTTGACTCTGTCATTTCTTGTAGTTTTTGGAAGTTGCCTGATTACATTTCCTGTTTACTCAAGTAATATTATTTCCCTTCTCAAGTCTTTGATGGGGTTGAAGACTAGATAGTCGTAGTTACTTTCCTCTCAAGACTTAGCCAAGCCGTTTCTAATATATCCTTAGGATAGAATAACTATTGAAACAGTTGCTTAATGTTGTTCATGCTGGTAGTAATTCTAATTTTTATACTTGATATTTATTCTTATTGCATATAGTTTTGTATTAGGGTTAGAACTCTCTTATTTAGACAAAAGGGGGAGGTACTGTGGGAACCCCTTCAGCCAATAGTCTTTAAGATACTGACCCACTTTGGTTATGGTATTATGTACTATATATGCAGACAAAAAGCGTGCATGGGCCCCTTGGCTGCTGGATTCAGTTCCAGTTCCCAGGGCATGCAGAGGACTGTGGATTGCTACCCTTTCTGTGAGTTTATCCCCACATAAATAAACCTTTGTTATACTCCATTTCGGGCTCCTGTGGAAATCTTTTGTATTGTAACACATCACTGGAAAAGATTCTGGAATAGAAGTGAAAAGAAACAATGATAATGTTGGGGGAGCAAGGTGTACCCATGCACACACATGTGGACACTAGAAGAGTTTCTTTTGTTGACACTCTCCACATGTATTCAATTGCTACAGAGTCTCTCACTCTTCGTTTCAGCTAGGATGTCTGGCCAGTGAGCTTCCAAGGTCTTCCTAGATCTGGCCTACAATGGTAGTGTTGCAGTCATGTGAGGCCATGCCTAGCTTTTACATAGGTGCCAGGGATTTGAACTTAGGTCCTCATGCTTGAACAGCAAGCCCTCTTAATCACTGAGCCATCTCCTTAGTCTGTGAGCATCATAACCCTAAAGAGCTAGATTCTGAGATATGGATGTGATCAGAAGAATTAGAGTTATTTTTGACTGATCTAAGGTTTAGAAGTATGATTAGACAGTTCTTGAGATAACCAAGTTTGGCATGTGGAATGTAACACATAAGATAGCTTTAATCTTCATTCCATGTCTTGAACCTGCACAGTGAGGCTTGCCCTGCCCTGGCTACTCTGGCCATTTGGGAAGTAGAAGCCATTCACTTCGAAAACATCACACTAATTCAGCAACTAAAATATCCAGTGTTTTGCAACATTAAAAGCCCTGAGACTGATTTAGGTTTGAGACTTCTGCCCTCCTTGCTGTGAGCGCCTATGATCCTGCCATTGGAGGTGAACGAAGGGTATCCCATTTCTCCTTTTCTGCAAGAGGATCTCACCCATTCTCTTAATGTGCTGGCCTCTGTGGCACACCTCCTTGGACCTGGGAAGAAGAATCAAAGAAAAGGGAAACTGTAGAGCCCTTACCTGGCGACTGATGACCTGTTGACCTGGTCTTGGAGCTCTCTGAATCTAGTAGACTGCTTTGCCGATTTCCTCCTTCCACATTCCTGAAGGTTTCATAGCTGTGGTTCCTGGAGACTAGAATAGTACGTTGCTATCCTAGCTGCCCTTTGTTCAGTCCTGTAGATCCTGATGACACTTTCTAGGGCGGTCTTGTGATGATTGCCTCTTGGGTATAGCCTTTATACCTCATTCAAGGGGGACACTAAGCATCCTTGGTTTCTTCGAGCTCTGGCTCTCCTTCAAAGCAGTCAGCGAACCCATTTTCCGTGCTAGATAAATCTGATGCAGATTGACTTGTCTCCTAAGCTTCGCAAACTCTCAAAGGCAATTTTCTCTTTTCTCTGCCACTCTAAAGCTACTGTCTCTAGATCTGAAGTGAAGAGGTGAACACCCTTGACTACTGCTCTCCCAGGCTTGATGGTATTAAACTCTCACCACATCTCAACCCCCCCCCCCAAACGGCTCCCCCCAAACAACAGATTCTTTCCTTTTATGTCCATCATGGGATGAAGGAATTATGAGTTTTATAAGCAGTCAGTTGGCATCTTCTTTGTCAGATTTTGAAAATGGTCTCGTTCTTTTCTGAAAATACATCAGGTCTTCCTTAAAGCTTCAGAGGGGATATTCACGGATACACCTTGAAATACAAACATAATCCTCCTGCCTTGATTTCTTTAACACACTGCTATCTACTTGGGGAATTTTGACTTGTTAGCAGTTTGGTGGTTTCCATGTCTACCTTTCAAAATAATAGATTTTTTTTTTAAGTCCAAAAGGCTATTATGGAACACAGTGGGACAGAAACAGTCTATCATTGATGGCTTGAGGTCGATGAAGTCCCCCTCTCTCAGCAGTTTCATTATCAGTCACAGATCACTGGGGAGCAGCCATACTCCTTCCATTGTGTATTATTTCACAGCTACATTCTTAATTCAGGCCTTCATCATCTCTTGCTTGAAGTCATGCCCTTAAATTAAACAAAAAAGTATGTATATACCCAGAACACTTCGAATATATAGGAAGGTAACAAAATGAGCTTTCGTGAAATCATCATCTAATACTGAGATTCAAAATAATGCTTGCTTCCCACTCTATACTCTTTGATATTGGTGTATTGATGGCTTTATAGACTTTAAGTAAAACTTATATGCCATCTTAGCATCTAACAAAATCCTTTAGAACAGGACTTTCTTTCTTTCTTTCTTTCTTTCTTTCTTTCTTTCTTTCTTTCTTTCTTTCTTTCTTTCTTTCTTCCTTTCTTTCTTTCTTTTAACACAGTTCTGAAGGCTGGGAAATCCAAGATTAAGGTGCCAATATCTACTTTGGGTCTTCTTGCTGTGTGGTAACAGAAAGGGAAAGAGATAAAAGGAGTACAGGTTCACTTTCTGCCCAGTGGTAATCCTTTCTCTAAGAGGGGAGCTCTCGTGGCCTAGTCATCTCTCAGAGGTTTCAACTCTTCATGCTTAACAGTGGTAGTTACATTCCAACCCAGTTGCCTGGATGTGTATGCACACGTGCATGGGTGTGTCTGCACATGGAGGCCCGAGCACGATGTTGGGAATGGCTCTTCCAACTTATTTGTTGATGCAGGGTTTCTCTATCAGACCCAGAGCTCGCTGATATGGCTGGTCTCAATAGCCTTCTTGCTTTAGGGCACTCTTTTCTCAGCCTTCTGAAGCTGAAATTACAGGTCGGCCATCACACCTGCTTGACATTTTTGCCCAAACTCTGGGCCTCATGTTTAGGCAGCGAGTACTGTGACCACTAAGTCATCTCCTTACTTCAGCTGAGCTTTGGAAGGGACTAAAACCATGTAGATGTTCAAACCACAGCATGATCACTGACATGCGAAAATCTGAGGTGTGCGCTTCTGATATGTGGATCACAAACCCACTGCATAGTCTGATGCCCCTCAGAGAAAGAACACATTTCATTTCCTAGAAAATTTTTTCTCCTTAGAAGTGTCTCTCCACTTCATTTCCATGCAGCCAGAGAAGGCCACTGTTCTCAGGCTTTTTCACCTTAGTTTTGCACGTTCTAGAATTTACAATAAATGGTTATGTGTTCTCTCTCCCCCACCTCCTCTCTCTGTGTTTGTTTGTGTGTGTGTGTGTGTGTGTGTTGGTGGGTGTATGCTTGTACATGTGGGGGTCAGAAGTCAACTCTAGGTAATATTTTTCTGAAGCCACCCACCTTATTTTTTGAGGCAGAGTCTCTCACTGGGACCTAGTGCTAGTCAGTTAGGCTATACTAGCTGGTCAGTGAGCCCCAGGGATAAGCCTTTACCTGTGTTGCTGGAGCTGGAATTACAAGTGTGTACCACTACATCTGTCTTTTTTTTTTTTTTTAAAAAAAAAACAAAAAAAAAAACTTTGTCCAGGGGTCAACTCCAGTATTCATGCTTGCCTGTGGGCACTTTACTAACCGAGCCATCTCCCTAGTCCTTGCCAGTGGGCATTCTTTTGGGTCTAATTTCTTTCACCTAATATAATAAATAACACGAAACTCACTCATACTCCCCAGTTAGTGGTTTATTCCTTATTACTACTGTATAGTGTTCTTTGAGTGTTCTTTGAGAAAGCCAGGCTGCTCTAGACTTCCCTATAGAGGGGCATTTTGGTTTTTCTGTTTGTCTATTTGTAGATGAAGCTGGCCTGAACATTCTTGAAGCTTTTGCAGGGCTGTGTATTCATTTCACTTGAATGAGTACCTTGTGGTGGGATGTGGGCTAAAAGGGTCGATCTGCATCTTTACTTTGAGAAGAAACTGTTAAATCCTTCCATTTTACTAGAAAAGTGCAAGAGGCCTGGTGTGTGTTGGCCACATCCTCACTAGCCAGTTTAAAGAGTCACAAGTCTTCAAAGTCTGATGGTTTAACTGTGGTTTTTTTAGTTTCATTTTCCTAGTATATCAAGCTGCTTTTCATTGAACACTCAAGATTTTTTTTAGTGTTTTTTATTTAAAATTTAAATTATTAATTTCTTTTATGATTAGGAGTGTTTTGCTTGCATGTATGTCCGTATTGAATTGTGTCTGATGTTCATGGAGGCTGGAAGAAGGCATCGGATCCCCTGTGACTGGAGTTACAGAAAACTGTGAGCCTCCATGTGGGTTCTGGGAATCGAACCTGGGTCCTCTTCAAAAGCAACCAGTGCTCTTGACCACTGAGCCATCTCTACTGCCCTGAGTTTTGGCATTTTAATTGTTTAAAACTCACTATTAGTGAGTTTCAGAAATAAGAAAAGTTCTAGACATAAATCTTTTATCTGATGAATATTTTCTGTCGGTCTGAGGCATCCCCATCCATTTCCTTAGTGTTGTTTTCTAATAAGTAAAAAAATTTGGGTTTTAGTTTTATAACATTGCTTTTTGTGTTCCATCTGCAAAATCAATACGTGTTTCTAGGCCACAAAGAGAGTCTCCCATGTCTTTTTTTTTTCTAAAAGTTTTATAGTTTAACTGTTGTGATCAATCCATAATGCACTTTGAATTAAGTTTTTGTTCATGCTGTAAAATAGAGATTGAGGCCTGTTCTTTATTTTCATGTATACCTAATGACTCCAGCATAGTTTGTTGAAAAGTTCTTCCGTGCTTTATTGACTTGGTGCTTACTGAAAACCCATCTGCAGAGTGTTTGCCAGTTTCACCCTGGATAGAAGTCTTGGGATACATACTATCCCTCTTTATTCTTTTTCAAGATTGCTTTATGTTTCCTTCATCCTTTTTGTTTCTAATTAGTGTTTGGGGACTAGCATGTCAACTTACTTTACTATTATTGAAAATATGTTGTTAATTAAAATCTAATAACATTACCTCTTCCTTTCCCTTTCCTCCCTCCCATGTCCTCCCCTTAGATTGACAACCTCTTTTCTTTGCTTAGTATTGTTTCATATCCACATGGGAGAATCAGCTTTTCCTTTAAAAGCTGTATTGGAATTATGCTGAGATCACATTAACTCCAAGTTTGCATATGTACGTTTCTGATTTCTAAGAATTTGAAAGAAAAGTTTCATTAAAGGTTGCAGCGCTCATTCTCTTTCTGCATTTTTGCTAACATTCATGCCTTCTGTGCATTTCTAACTTTTCTGAATTCACCTCATACCTCACCAAACCCAGGAAATGGAGGCCCTCTACAGCTCCGGCTGTGTGGGGGTTAAGAGTGTCGAGCAGCAGGAATGTGGAAATTAACCAATTTTGTCCCATGTAATGTCACTTTTGATGGTAGACTGCTCTGGTTTTTGCCTGGCTATGGGCACTTTCCAATGCCTTTGAACAGTTTTTGTAGTTGTGGAGAAGGCTTAGCGGGTAAGGTGTTTGCTCTGCAAGCATGCCAGCCTGAACTTAGGTCCTCAGAACCCATGCTCTTTTCTTCTGTGTCCTCTGGTTGCAATCCTTTTGTACTCTTGAGACACAAGCTTCTTTGCAAATCTCCCTTGTCTGTGTGTTGGGCCCTGACAGAAGTGTTTGTGCCTTCACCTTCTGTGCAGCCTGTAACCCCACAGCTCTTCAGAAGTCAACTCCAAGTTATTGAAGGCAGTCTCCTCTGGTGGGGTTATTCATACTTCGTGATTTCCCCTCCTCTGTGCAGTTTATTATTACACCCCATAACGTGTGAATCCCCCCTTCTTATGAGGAGGGTCTCTGACGGCATAGTTTCCTATCTGTTTCTATGATAACACACCATGACTAAGGCAACTTATACAAGAAAGCAATTAGTTTGGAGCTTATGGTTTCATGGTTCCAGAGGATGGTGGAGTCTGTGCCCATCATGGTGGAGAGCATGGCGGCAGGAAGGCAGGCATGATGCTGGAGCAGCAGCTAAGATCTTATAGCTGAGAGAGAGAACGGGAGGAAAGTAGGGAGGAAGAGAGGGAGAGATGGAGGGGAGAGAGAGACAGAGAAAGAGGAGGGAAGGGAGAAGGGGGGAAGCTGGGAGAGATGGGGCGCTAACTGGCATGGGCTTTTGAAACCTCCAAGCCCACCCTCAGTGACACACCTCATCCGAGGATTTGCGTCCCGGTCTGGCAGACTGTCTGATGAAGTTACGGCTGCCCTGTAAGTTTCCGGTGTCCAATCATCTCCGAGTATTTTCCTTCATCCCTTTAACTTGTGGCACTGTATATTAAATACCAGTATGAAATTCCCAGAGAAGTGCCTCAGCTGCCCAGAGACAGGTCTTCCAGACACTTCAGAAAAATCTATGGATCTGGATTCACATGCACAAGCATCTTTCCACAGAACTAAAAACTTTAATTCTTTTTCAGCTTTTTGAGGCAGTTCTCATGGTGGAACTCAGGCTGGGTACCAGACTCACCTTGAATTTGCAGCAGTCCTCCTGCCTCAGCTTCCCAAGTGGCAGGCATGAGCTACTATACTTGGCTAAGACCTTTCGTAATAACTGATGATTATCTCATTATTTTCTCTTTCCTTTTCATCTTCCCTTAAACCAATGGTCCTCAACCTTACTCATGCTGCAACTTTTTAATACAATTCCTCATGTTATGGTGACTCCCAGCCATACAATTATTTTCATTGCTACTTCATAATTGTAATTTTGCTACTGTTATAAATCATAATGTAAATATTTGTGTTTTCAATAGTCTCAGATGACCCCTGTGAAAGGGTCATTCAACCCCCAAAGGTGCTGTGACCCACAGGTTGAGAACCACAACCTTAAACAGCGCCCCCCCCCCACAACACTGCTTTGAACCTCACCCACATAAAACCTGCTTTCTCCAACTGCTCACCTACCTCAAAGGCTTCTCATACTATTTTGAAAAGACACTGTAGTTGACCTCTTTAGTGTAGTTCCTTTGAAGTCATCATGGTTGACTTCCATGTTGGTGTATAAATGTGCATGTCCACACATAATCTCTCTTTGTAACTATTATTAAGTATTACTATATATTAATAATCAGTGTCTTATTCACATGACATAGAGAATATAAGATGAAAAATAAAAGCTTTTTCTTTAACTTCATCTGCTCCATACAGCCCTCTTCCCCCAGCACCAGAGGTAATGGGGAGTCTACCACTTCCTATGTTATGTATCTTTCCATATTTTCCTCTAAGTCTCCACGAATGGGCTCACACAATAAGGTGAAAGTATTGAACACCTAAATAATGAAATATTCAGATATAAAACTGAGCACTTAAAAATGCATTCTTTTCTTATCTAAGTAAACTGAAATTAGCTTAACTGCCTACCAGGGGGAACCAAGAGAAAGGTAGCTACTTGCCACATCCGTCTAATAAATTGTAAATTCTTAGCTGGTTTTGGTCCTTTGTTTGATGATGTAGCTGTCTCTAGCTAATTGATAGTTTCATATCAGCCATGATTTAAAACAGCGAAACATATCCATCTGCACCAGTGACTCATACATTGCATTAATAAGTACCAGCCTCTATATTGTTCTGTTCTTTGCTTCTTTCACTCAAGGATGCATTTTGGGGACTAGAGAGGTAGTTAGAGTTCAGTGGTTCCCTGCACTTGCTGTTCTTCTGAGGACCTAGGTTCAGTTCTCAGCATCTACACTGGGTAGCTCACAACTGCCCAGATTTCTGGGAGGATCTAACATCCACTTCTGACCTCTGGGGGTGCCTGTATGTATGTATGCATACATGTGCACGCACACACACACACAAAGTAAAATACATTTTTGTTGGTTCCATAATGTTTACTTTTTAAATTTTGTGTGTATGTGTGTGTGTGCTTGAATTATTTATGTGCACCGTGTGTGTAGGAGCCCGCAGAAATCAGACAAGGAGTCATATTCCCTGGAACTGGAGTTATAGATGGTTGTGAGCTGCCACAGGAGCGCTAGAAACAAACCCCAGGTCCTCTGGATGAGCAGTCAGTGCTCTTGTCTGCTGAACCAACCCTGCAGGTCCATTTGATGCTTTTTCATATGAGAACAGAATAGATCCGCTTCATTGTTCCTTATGGCAAGATATTATCCCATTATAAATATATGTATACATATAATACTTATCTATAAAGCTCTTTACTATTTAATTTCTTCTCATATTTTGGTGTTATAAGTAATGGTGCCCACGTATCCTCTTAACATCTATCTGTGGCTCAGTGGATCCTGATATTATATATGATAGATTTATAGGGGAGGAATTGCCAATTCACAGGACAATCAATATTTTATTCACCTGCAAGAAATGTACACACATCCTGTGTCATCTGCACCTGTGTGCTTTAATATCTCCTAGAGACAGAAACTCCAAGGCAAATGTGAATATACTCATGTGAATTCTACAGTTCACTTGGAAACTAGGTACCATGGACGTATATACCCCACCTTCCTGGTCAGAGACAGTGTGTAGGCAAGCAAGGGGCATCACTGAGGGGTCCGGGTGGGCAGTGAGGAAAGGCTGGTGAGTCAGAGGGGGCCAGTGATTGCTTGTCCAGAGTGAAGAGTGTCTGTTAGGCTTAGAACTCTCTGAGTGTTGTTTCCTTACTGTCCCCATGAGCTTTCAGCGCCTCCGCCTGAGATTTCACGATCAAGACTGCTCAACTTAATCCTGGAAACGCTCCCTGTCTTTATATGAGATGAGACAACGCTCTTTGGACACACATTAGCATTAAAAGGAGAGGGGGGAGGGGCGAAACACAAAGTGAGTCAGACAGCTTCTGCTTGTGAATCTGAGCCAGCTGTGTGTTAAATAGAAGCGACCCGAGGAGAGCTGCCTGGAAAACCTGCCCAACGGAACACTTGAGACTAGTGCAGAGACGCTGATGGCGGATGGACCTGCATGTTTCTGAAGAAGCAGCCTCCAATAAGAATTGTTCCATGATGTCACAGAAACCATGACTCTTGCTTGTCCCACTTCCCATTCGGTTCTAACACCCCACCTCCATTTCCTAAGTCTGCAGCACAGGGACCTGGGGGAGATAAGAAGATCACTTAAAGGAGGGAGTGAGGCAAGCTGGGTTGTCCCCCTGGCAGCCATATCTGCCCACCTGCAAGGTGGTCTTGGAAGAGGTGCCACTTGGTGAAGGGACCTGGAGCACTCTGCTACTGCTGGCAAGTCAGACATGTGGGACCGCTGGAAAGAAAAACACCCCTGGACTGGGCGGAGGTTTGAGTTCCGTTCTCTCTGTCTGTTTCTGTCTCTCTCTGAACGGGATAGGGAGGAATGGTAAAGGTGTGTGCTGCCCACACATGAACATGATGCACGCAGAGGGCAGACCTTCTAATATTTTTTTTCTAACTTTATTTACAACAAAAGGAGAAACTTCAGAGCTGGAGGTGTGGTCCATGGGAATTTCATGGAAGCTCTTAGTTCTGCTGTTCTCACCAATGTAGCGTTCCGAGAGAATGGCCCCTCGAGTGGCCTATGTGATAGTTCCACTGGACAAACCAGTCAGGAAAGACAGCAGCTAATGTGATTTCCCCTTTTCAGTGGGAAAACATTTAGAATGTAATTTCATATTGCTCAGATTATGACCATAACTTCTTGAGTCCATATCGATACCTTTACAGAGTTCAGATGCGGCCCACGGTGGTCTCTAGGGAACATGGTAGGGACGTCGCTGTTTCCTTCCTGAAAAACGTAGACTTGTATTTTACTGCAGTTGTTTGTTTGGTTTAGGGTATGCGGTATATGTGTGTGCACCTGCACACGCGTGTGTTGTGCTGTGTGTGTGTGAACATGCCTGCCTTGGAACACATGTGAAGGTCAGAGGATGACTTTTGGGGACCATTTCTCTCCCTTTAGTGTGCAGATCCTGGGACTCAAGCTCAGATTTCCACGCTTGGTGGCAGGTGCCTTTACCTGCTGAGTCATCTCCTCTGTCCTGTATCTTTTAAAACAGGGATAACTCTCCCTTCTCCCTCCTTGAAAATGCATCTGCTCTAGTGCTGGGTAGGTCATTACTCCTTCAGGTTGCTCTGAGCTTGAGGACCCTGTGTCAAGGACTAGCAGTTGGAGGCAGCAGTTCAGAGCCCAAATTTCCCTCTTCCACAGACAGGTTACTTATAGACACCTTCTTACTGAATTACTCAGAAGGGTTTTTTTTTTCTTTTCTTTTCTTTTTTCAATTGGAGAGTACTGATAAAATTGCATCTGGATTTTAAGGACCTTTTAGGTAGAATTTGGTAATATTTAAAAATACTTGTTAATATTAGTCTCACAGTGCCCCCCCCCCAAAAAAAAAGAAAGAAAGAAAAGGAAAAGAAGCAAAAGTGTTAGTAACAGAGTTCAGGCGAGTCTCACCCCAAATGACCTACTGGTAAGGCTTAGTATTCCATAGCCAATGCTGATCGACTTAGATTTACAGACGTCCCCTCTTTTGCGGCATCTGCCCTGTGGAGATAGGAAGAGCATGGGCTTAGAGTCAGGTACTGCTGGACTCAGCCACTTTTCTGTCTGGGTCTTCAGCAGGGCGTGTGGCCTCTGTAATTCTCAGTGTCCTTATCTACAAAGTGAAGAGGATGCTTAAAGTAGTATTGCAGTGAGGGGGGGTTCAGATTTAGTAAAATCTCTGAAATGTTAGAATGTTTGAAAAGCGTTAGGGCCTGTGTCCATCTCTCTAAGGCTTGGGTTTATTTGCTTTTCTTTCTAGGCCTTGGGTTTAATGCTATTTAAAGCAGAATGTGATCTCCTTGAAGTATGTAAATATGGATTTGCCAGTGGAATTTTTCTGACCTGATCTCTTTCATTTGGGTATGGGAAGGAGTTGAGGCAGGATATCTCACCGTACCAGAGGCTGCCCTGGAACTCACTATGTAACCAAGGCTCGCCTAGAAGCATCTGCTTCCTCAGTGTTGGGGTTACAGGTGGGAGCCAACACATCTAAGTTTCTTTCCCTGAGAGCAGCCCTTTGGAATAGCTTCTTGCAACAACAGCATCTTGTGGGTGCTCCCCAAGTGTTTGGGGGCCTCATCAAAGGGTGCCTTTCAAGCTCTGTATCTCAGGGGTCAAACCTTTTCCGGCAGTCAGGGCCGTCTCTCCAGAGACTGACTCTCCAAAGGAAAGAATGAGTTTTCTTCCCAAAGCGTTTGCTAACACCATCAGAGCTGTCAGATTTATTCACCCCGAGCCGTGTGAGGATGTCCCCGGCTGTCATGTCTTTGCAAGGATTTTCTTACCACTATTTGCTATGTATCATTTTTTTGCATTTACTTTGGTTACTGTAAAATGCCTTATTATAAGTAATCGCGTGGAGTGTTTCGCAGAACATTTTTACTGGTTCAACTGAGAAGAGTCTATTGAGGATCATAGAGCTACTCAGCGCCATTTACAGGATTAAAATGGGTCTTGCCTTGTTCAGCAGAGAGAAAGGGAAGAGGGACAGATCTGTTCTGGGGCTCCACCCTCTCCTTCAGCAAAGTAGCTTCCTCACCACAGACCCTGACTCACCCCTCACCTTCCCACCCCCTTGTCTCTTTCTGATGGGTCCTGTTGCCTTCCTGCCTCTCCGTCCATGGGGGAAGGAAAGCTCGATTCTGTTTTCGGAGTCTGAAAACAGAAGCCTGTTTGTTGCGTGTATGAGTACACCAACTTGGAATAACCACCGACAGTGTTTCCAAATATTTTGGCCCTGTTTAAGTAAAGAGACTTGAATAATTTGGAACTGGCATTCCTTTTCCTTTTTTTTTTTTTGCATTAGCAATAAATGTGATGAAACCTTCAAAGCAAATTTTGCAGTTAAGAATGGTGGCCTCTGGTGGAGAGAGGAGGGCACAGGTCTGGGGGCTTGAACTCACCCTTAGGAACCATTCTGTTTGCTTGCTTTTGTCCATGAGAATTTCTGTAGTGCATTGGCGCGCGCGCATGTGTGTGTGTGTGTGTGTGTGTGTGTGTGTGTGTGTGTTTCTCTTCCTTTGAATAGGCTTGGTTTCATTTAGGGGAACTCTCTGAGCATCTTGCTAGGTGCTGCACTGGTTGTCCCAGGAATCAGTGAAATCAGCTCACTTTTAGGGGTTCACATCAATTGGGGAGTTAGAGCAGACCATCAGAAGATAGTGTCTAATACAAGGTTGGTTAAGAGGAAGATGACCTTGGAGTTAACTTTCTTCTTTTTTGGACATTTTTTCATACTTTTTAAATTTTTTTTTTTAAGATTTAGTTTAAGTTTTAAAGTGCGTGCGTGGTGTGTGTGTGTGTGTGTGTGTGTGTCTGTGCGTGCTTGCTCATGCATGTATGCGTGTACCTGCACAGTCCAGAAGACAGCATCAGATCCCCTGGAGCCGGAGTTACAGGTAGTTACCAGCTACTCAGTGTTGGTGCTAGGAACTAAATTCTGGTTCTCGGTAAGAGGGACAAGTGCTATTAGCCACCAAGCCATCTCTTCAGCATCTGCCCTCTAATCCTTAAAGTCTATCTTTATGATGACTATCTCTCAACTGTCTTCTCTAATGGAGTGGAAGAATAACAGTTTAGGTTCTATGATTTTCTTAATTTTTCCAACATGTAAAGTCTTGAAAAACGGCCTAACACTGCAGAGAATGGGCAAGAAAACCAGCCATTTTTTTTTGTTGTTGTTGCTTCCTTTCCTAACATGAGTGTACAGCCATGTGTGAACTTCCCTAACCCAGATGTCAGAGCAAGGCACTGTCCAACTGTAGCTTATTTCTAGATGCCCATGGCTGTGATTCCTGTGACCACACCAAGAGCTTCCCACCCTTCAGGGATGGCAGAGCACTTAGGAGCAATTTCACCTTGCTAGAAAGTGTTCTGCAATTTGAGTTGGCATCAACTCAACTCAAGTGTCTCCCTGTGCATCTGAGGCCTTTGGATTTTCCAACGAGACTTCTAGACTCAGTCAGGTCTGTTGGACACATGCCAATCAATCTGTTGAGGTTGCTCAGTGGCAAGGGAATTTCCCTCGAGGATCATAGTACTGCCATTCGGAATAACCATGCTGGTTTAAAAAAATAATTAGGAAGTCAAATCAGTACTGCTAGGAGTTCTACATATAGTGGTGCCTGCTTCTAGTCCCTATACTCTGGAGGCTGAGGCAAAAGGATTAGTAGTTCAAAGCTGGCTTGGCATACATAGTGAAACTCTGTCTTAAAACAAAACAAAACGTTGTCGAGAGTATTTATATTCATGTCTATGAAATGCAGTTTGGGTTGCTTAATTTTATGAGTTTGTGGCTTTTTGTAAAGTCATTTATTTTATTTTAAATGTATGGATGTTTTGCCTGTGTGTGTGTGTGTGTGTGTGTGTGTGTGTATGTACTATTCATATATGTATGTATACTACAAAATGGCCTAATACCCAAGGAGGTCAGAAGAGGCTTTGGATCCCCTAGAACTGGAATTATGGATGGTTGCAAAGAACCATGTAGGTGCCGGGAACTGAACCTGGGTCCTCTGGGAGAGTAGTATGTGCTCTTAACCACTGAGCCATCTCTATAGTTCCCTGTGTTTTACTGTTATGTATGTGTGTGTCTGTGTGTGGGAATGTGCACATACGAGTGCAGGTGCCTATGGCGTCCAGGAGAGAGCATCAGATCCTCTGGGACTGCAGTTAGATGTGTTTGTGAGCTGCCATGTGGGTGCTGGGAATGAAACCTGGGTGCTCTGGGTAAACTGCAAATGCTTTTAGCTGAGCTCCCTCTCCAGTCTGGGTCTGTGATTTTCACATCATCCCTATGATGCAACGTAACTCTCATTTCACCTCACTCCTGGTCTTCATAGAGCATTCGGTTTCTGCAAATTGGTGGAATATAATTAGAAAAATAAGCATAAACTCTGGGAACAAAACACCAAATTATATCAAAATGGAAGCTGGTGACTATAAAGGTCCAGTTACTACTTGTTCATTTAAGGTTCGCCTCACATGCCTTGGTTCAAAGAGGTAGCTAGCTTTTTTGTTTCAGGACTATTTGATTCTGAAATTTTAAATGAATTAAAAATTTGTAACATTTAAATGTATACATATACTTAATTTATATTTATTTATAATATATATATTTCTATAATGGTTTTTTCTTTCTTTCTTTTTCTTTTTCTTTTCTTTTTTTGGGGGGGGGGTTTGAGACAGGGTTTCTCTGTGTAACTTTGGAGCCTGCCCTGCCTGGCACTCACTCTGTAGATCATGCTGGCTTTGAACTCACAGAGATCCACCTGCCTCTGCCTCCCGGGTGCTGTAAGGCATGTGCCACCATGCCTGGCTGTAGTGGGATTTTCAACTCAGCACCTCACACATGCTAAGTAAATACTTTACCATACAGCTCTCTCTTTGGCCCTATTTATTATATTTTTTATTATGAAGGTAACATTTCTTAGTAATCAGTACTTGGTGGCTGTTTTTTTAAAATTTTATTTTATTTTTGCATTCCTTGATTGATAAAAATAATCTTTTCTAGATCACATTAAACCTATTTATTTGTTTCAGCTAGTCTTCCCAGTTCTGAATTTTCAGGCATGCACAAGGATGAGATGTTGCTGCAGATCTTTGCTCTCAGCTGCCTCGCCAGTTCCCATTCCAGGCTTCCAGCATTTTCCCCGCTCTGGCTTGTCTTGCATTGCCTCTGCTTCTCCCTCGCAAGCCATAGAAGCAGAAAGAGTGATTGCCACCATGAATCAGGACTCCAGAATCAGAATTCTAAACCCCTGAGCACAAATGCTGTCTTTTTTTTTTTTTTTCAGAATTTCCCGACCCATTTTCCTTTTTTTCTTTCTGTCTCTCTCTCTTTTTAAAAGATGACAAAATCGACTTTCTTTCCAATCTGCCCGCTTCAAATATCTGTCACCATGACCGGCATTTTCCTCTTCTGCTCCCTTTCACAAAGACCGTGACAGCACACCTCAGACAGAATACCGAGTGCCAACATTTCATCTCAGAAAAGCAATGCTTTTTCTGCAAGAGTTAGTTTTTCTGATGAAACCAGCATATGGGCCATTTAATAGAAAACTCAAAAGACTTCAGAACACAATTTAGCAGCCATTCAATCAAGTGGTAGCAATTTCTTTTGTCCCCAGCAGGAAGGAGACGGTTTCAGGAAGGGAGGTGGAATATGAGAGGCCAGGGGGCTCTAAGGTCCCAAGGGGCTTGTGAGGAGTGAAAATTCGGGACACTTTGTGCAAGAAGACGCACAATCCAGCCACCTGCTTCTTTTTCCTTGGAAGTGTGCCCTTTGCTTACTTTTTGTGTGGAAGCAGCTGGAAAGGATATTTTTTGCTCTGAGTCAGACCTTAGCTTCTGCAGAAGCTGTCTGGTGGAAGTCATCTGTTGTCACCCCCTGGTTTGTGGCTCTGTGTGAGAAGGCTGCTTAAACACATGTGTTTGTAAATGGCTATAAAAGTAAACAATTGACATAAATGTGCCCATCCCCTCCCTACGATGGAGCTTTGTTCTCCCTGGCAGACTCCCCCTATTCCTCCTTTGGCATTTACTTAGCTATGTTTCTAGATCCTGTTTGTCTTATAATTACATCACGTATGATCTGTATTCCTTCTCTACGTGGTAAGATTTGAAACCGACACCCTCGTGTCCACCTACCACAGTTCCTCTCTGTCTTCCTTGTAGCATTGTGTCAGCCTTGTTGAATTAGTGAGCAGTTACTTGGACTGCATTGCTTTGTGACATATGAAGTACTAAAATGATACTTATTTAGCAAATGGAATACAGTGTTGAGCTGAGACAAGTATGAACTTCGTGGCAAGCATATAGAACTTCCTTCTTCCTGTTCACAGACACAGTTTAAATGGCTGTTCTAAAGCCACGTAGCCAATATTGGTGGTGCTTTACTTCAGTAAATCCTTGGGTCCCCACACTAGCTTGCCAAGTGCTTTATTGACTGGTTCAGCTCCCCAGTTCAGGGCCTTCCTTTTAGATTGACCTGTACCCCAGCTCCCCACCATCATCCTGCCAACTCCCTCTGCTTGTGTCCCTAGTTCCTGGGAGCTGCTTTCATGGCTTTTCTCTTTTTTAGTGTGTGATTTAGTTAGTAATGGGTTTCATTGTGACATTTTCCTACTCATTGTTGCTTTGTTCTCACTCAGCCCCTCCCCTACTGTTCTTCTCTGTCTCTCCTGATTCTCTCTTGCTGTCCCTCTTCCTTTTCCCAAGTAAATCCTCCCTTCTGCTTTTAGTCACATGTATTCAGTTGCTCTCCTTTCCCCTCCACCCCTTTAGATTTCTTCTTCCTCTCTCGTGGTCTCTTTCATGTCCTACAGTTCTTCCTCTCCTGTCTCTCACATGGCTGCCTATGAACCAGTCTGCTTTTCCTGACTCTTCCTTGGAGAGCCTCGCTTCCCAGTGTTGATAGACGGGTGGGGTCTTGTCCGTTCACTTTCCACGCTCTAGAAGACTGATAAAATTGCTTTCTGGCCACTGTCACCTGTTCTTTTCTCTTTGTCTATGTGGAATTTCACATTTTAAAAATGCAATTACTTTCATTAGATGGAGTTTGGGAAGAGAACAGAGAAAAACAAGATGCCATAGTTAATGAAAACCTGATTACATCACCACAGAAGAGATATGTTTCCCCTGAAGTTTGCTTTGTTTTCCTATTGGGTTGGGATGATGGTCTCGGAATAATAGCATGGGGTCATTTGCTGTCTTCCTTGAGGTTTGATAGCAGATGCATTCCTTATTCCTTCCTTTTGTCTCAGGGCTCTCGGCCTCCAGTGACCTCTCCAGCTCTTTCCTTTTCCTATCTGGATGTGTCAAACAGAGGAAGAGAGTCAGGTTTCAGGAAATGGATTAGGTGTCCCAGGCTCTCATCCTACCAGACTTCCCTTAGGCTTTGCTTCTCAGAGTCTTGGAAAATATCCCTCACCATGCTGACTTAAAGCCTAAAGTGTGGGTATAGCTCCTCTTGGGAACCCGTTGGAGGCTGTGTGGTGAATTCTGAAATAGACCATCACCTTTCTCTCCTTAGCCAGTAGTAGTAGGCGGGATGAATTGGGACTTCACAGTCTTCCTGGGAACCTGGATATCCTACTCTTCCTTTCCTTGTTCCATATAAAGCTGAGAGATACTTGGCTGCATTGGCCAATAAATAATGTGGTGTGCAGCCTTGTAAACTCTGGAAGGACTCCTGGGTTCACTCATTGTTCAGAGTACCAATGTGGCAATAGCTTTAAACCTTGACGAGGACTGCCTGGTAGGAAGGTGCTTTGGAAGGCTGGTAAGGGGCATCTCCAGGGAAGCCATTCTGAGATTCTCAGTTAGGCTCTGCTCTGGATGGTGACTTTTCCAGCAAGTTTGAAGAACACATGTGAAGTGCCTGCCACCTTGGTAGCACACACAACACTGTGAAGAATGACCAATGTGATTAGTGACCAAAAAAAAAAAATGTCTCAAAATGACTTGGGCGTGCTGGACTGCTGGACTAAAAATAATAACAAGATGACATTTCAAAAAGATAGGTGTAAAATCCAATTTTGGAATTAAAAAAAAAAACCCAACGGTGATGATGGGGGCAGAGGCATCTATTGCTAGAATTCCTCATAGAGAAAGATGCCGAGAGGTTTCCTCTGACTAGAAGCGCAAGACAAGCCAGTGAGTTTGACGAGAGTACAGCAAATGTAGCTGGGGTGATGGAACCATAGTGGATGGTGAGAGGCAGCACACCTCCACATTCAGATGGGTAAGACACACCTGGAGCCTTGTGTTTGCTGACCCGTGAACCTTTTATTACACAGGGAAGATAAGAGTTTTCCAGGGAAGACTGTTAGCAAGGGGCCCGAGGGCCTGGAGGCATGTCTCAAGAGAAACTACGGAAAGAACTGAGTATATTTAGGTGCGAAGCAAAATTGTTTCATTAGCTGTGGAATTTTAGGTGAGTTCCTTGCTCTTTGAGCTTTGGCAGCCTCCTGAGTGAAATGGAGAGGGGATCATTTCTGTCTGGTGGTAGCAGGGAGCAGGGGCAAGAAATGCTGAAGAGGCAGGAGACGGGAGTGAGACTGTGGTTGTCTATATGTCAGGGTAAGGCATTTGAAGTGTGTTCTCTGCAGTGCTTACTAATATGGCCACCCTCATCTTCCTAACCAAGACATGAAGAGTGAAGGGAGATGACATAGTCTGGTGTTTGCTCTTACTATAGCAAAGTACCCCAAGCTGGATTGTCTGTAAGGAATAAAGGTTTATTCAACCTACATTTCTAGAGTTTGAGAAGTGCCAGGGCAGACTACTGTTTCTGTCAAAATCCTTCTTGTTGCTGGGGACTTGTGGTAGAGTCTTGAGCTGGCACAAAGCATCACGTGATGAGAGAGGCGTGTACAAAGGACAGCACTTTCATAACACACCAACTCTAGAGATAAAGTCACTAATCTGTCCACGGATGAACCCATCTATGACAGCAATGCTCCCATGACTGTATCGCCTCTTGAGAGTTCTGCTTTGTGCCTGCCTCTTAATACCCTTATTAAACCTCAGCATGAGTTTGGGTGGGGCATTCAGACCATAGTAAGGCGCTTAGTAAATGACCATGCCAACAAGTAGAAATGGGGCTATTGTGATACCTGAGTCAAGCTGGAGGAAAGTCTGTCCTATCAATGGGCACTGTGGCTAGGGGTGAGCTCCTTCATGGAGCTGGTAAATGGACTGCCTTGCGAGGCATTTAAGCTGGGCTGGCAGGAACTTCTATGCAGTCTGCCATTTCTGGTGGGAGTGTGCTAAATGAACTTGGAGGTTCTTATTAGGTACTGTGGCCCACAGTGCTGTGCTGAGTGTAGGGGGCCTGCAAAATAAGTTAAACAGTAAAGTACAAGCTATTCTAGACCTCTTTATTTTATTTTACAAGTATGGAAAAACAATAAGGAGAATTCTCACCCTTAAACACCTATCAGATTTCCTAACAAATGATAAACCTTATTACAATTTGGCTGTTCATCTGGACTCTTGATCTTGGTGTGTGTTCAGGAACTAATGAGAACCATGGTGTCCTGAGTTTAGGGTATGCTGCTTGCCGAAACACATAGCCTGGAGTATTTTTGAGTGGCCTCAGTCACAGATGAAGTGTGCATCTAAATGCAATTAATAAATGCTGTCTGGGCCAGGACCTGGATCAGTGACAGCATTTGACCCGCCGTTACCTGACCCCTTCAATGTCTTAAAACTGATGTACCAATATTACCCCATGCCTCGGAGAGAGGCCAGATCCGGGAGGCAACCTCTCACTTTCCTCCTATGTCTGACTTTTAGGTCCAGGCCACTCTTGGTGCCTTTACAATTATGACAAGAGGGTGGAAATTTCTCAAGGTCCTGAGCCTGGAGCTGTAACACTTGCTGGCTGGTATGCCACCATCACTAAGTTTAGACCTTGTATCTTCCTGTTTGGGATATTACTCCCCCTTGGTGACCCTCTCTCTGTAGAGTGGTCAGTCGCATGTAAATAAAGCCCCTTCCTTTGTTCAGCTTTACCATTTACCCACTGCATTCTTGGAGAGGGGAAGGCAAGGCTTTCACTAGAGACAGGAGATTCACTTGCTCATTAGGACACACCCCTAGATTCCTACAGCCCAAGGGGAAAGAGCGCTGTTTCTTTCTGACATTCTGCAGAGTCTGTGCAGATATGAGCCTGAGGTCCATGATTCTTTTTAGGACTTTTTTTTTTTTAAAAGCAGGAATGAGTTGTATCCTAAGTGACAGAGAAAAGCTATTGAGTGACCATAGAGGTTCTTTGGGGAGTCAAGGATGATAAACGGGATAATAGCCAGCAGGTTATTAAGGTAGGCAAATGTTTTTTAAAGTTTTCAGAAACTAGATGTCCGTGAACTTCACAAATGAAGATGAGAGAGTCTAACATCATTTCCATCAAGATGGTGTTGAGCAGGTTAGAAGACACTATGTGAACTCTTGGACGGTAGACAAATGATGCCTGAGATCAAACACTGGACCACTGAGAATGCTTAGCCCAGGCAGTAGGATTTCTTTTCAAGAAACTGAAAGCTGCAAAGCCTATGCAGAATAAGTGTAGTAGACAGCTGACCTGGGCCTGAGTTAGACATTTGACAACCTTTCTGTGTAAGTTCACTTCCTGTCCAGTCATCCTGGACAAGACCCATGCATGTAAATAGTATGAAAGCCACTAGAGCTTCACTCTCCTGTGGAGAAGCATAGCTTCTCCAGGGCCTCATCCCAGTTTTGACCATGATCATTATGGTGCTTACAAAGAGACAAGAAATGCACATGGAAGTACTTAGTGTGCTGACTAAGATATAAAAAGGTCTTATATTTATCTCTCTCTTGAAACTAGTGCTTTGCCAGAGACTTCATATGTGGACATTGTGCCCTGCTGAAAATGTGTCTTCTTATTGAGCAACTTAGATAAGGTTGAAGAGAACATAGGTGTCAAAGCGTTACCTGACACAAACTTAGGAGGGATAACGAATACCTTGGATGAGGTCAGAGGTCTTGAATAGATCACTAAGAGGTCTTGAATACATTCAGACTGAGAAGAGTGGAAGGCCTAGAATGGAAGTCTGTGGAAATCTCTAAGAGAGCTGACGAGGTATTCATGACAAAACTCAAGAGGGAAAAGGGCCGAGAAGGAGGAGGTGGTTGATGGTAGCGGTATCAAAAGAAGGAGTAGGGACATCTAATACTATGGACCAGCTTGGTGACAGTGAGACTTTGGAAGGAAGACTGTATCTTTGAAGAAGTATCTTAAGCCCTAGTGTGAGGTAGCTCCCTGGGCAGAGTGGTCTCAGCATGCCCCTGTAGGTTGGTTAAAGAACTTGAACAACCAGTTTCTTGGCCAACTGAGAGTTCTTAGTGGACTTATCCTGCCGTGCCCTTTCTCTCCTCTATTTCCAGAGCCTTTGTAGAACCTTAGTTTCTAGCCACGTATGGTTTCTCCCATGAGTGGTACTTTTCTATTAGGATTAGAAGAGAAACTGTTCTGATGAAATCTGGGAGACAGACGTGAGGAAAGAGAACAGTGATCTTTGCATCTTTCCTTTGTCATCTCAGGAAAAGGAGAAAGGGATGGAGGTGGGGGGAGGGAGTCACAGAGCTAGGGGCAGCCAGGAGGTGGGTTGGGGTAAAGCCAGCTTGTTTAACAAGCAGAGCAGATAAAGATTAGAGTAACCATGACAACAAGCCCCTGGCAAAGACTGGAGTTTGGGGCAGAGGGAGGGAGGTGGAATGAGTAGACTGGGTAAAAGCCCAGAATTTTGGAAAATGCCAATTCTTCCCTCAGGCTGTTGGCAGTTACAGAAATCACCATAGTCACCCACAGTGCCTGGAAAGGAACTGAAAGGCGAGAGGGAGGACAGGGGAGATTAGTAGTAAGGTGAGCCTAGCTGACTCAGAAAGGGAGGAACCTGGGACTTGAGAACAGGGCTGGTGACGGCAGGGACACTGGGAACTCAGGGTGCATTGCCTCAGTCTACCTCTGCTGTCTGGTATTTCTCTGTTCAGTTCTATTTGTCGTGCGTGCTGTGATAGTGAAGGGACCACAGCCAGTGTGCTTTTCTATTTTTAGTTTCTAGGATGTCACATTTTTCACTTGTGGTCAAAGAGGCATGAGCCCGTCAAGCACGCCTTTTTTGGGGATCCTCCAAGTTTGTATGTATCTGAGAGAGGGGAGAGAGACATGTGAGTTCATGTTAATGTGGCCTCTTTACCAAGCCTATGTCTGAAATTAGTCAAGAATTTCTTAGAAGTCTCTTGTGCTTGAGGTGTTGCCAAGGCCTCTTTTAGAGCTGCCCAGGGAGTCTGTCAATAAGAACGTAGATGTTTTAAAAAGATAGGTGAATGCCACTGCTCCTTTCTGGGTAAGATCAAAGAACCTGAGCAGGAACAGCGCAACATTGGCAGTATCACAAATAAATGACGTTTTGGCTTACGTTTCTCCTCATCACGCCCAGCATGATCTATCCCAAAATAGCATCAGCACTGTTGGAGAGGGACACGGACTTCTCCTTGGTCTAATGTAAAGAGCTTTGCAAAAGTGGTTCTGGAGGTCAGCTGCTTCTTTCCTCCCTTCTCTACTGCACCGAGACCCTTGCCTTGTCTTCCTGCAGATGCAGATTCTGGAGTTACAAATTGTCTGGGCAGGGAGTGGAGTTGGGGTGCAGAATGCGTCCATGGTAGCCCGAAGCCCATGGCCCCTCGGTACCTTGCAGCCATACAGTTGCTGAAAGCTTAGGAATCACGGATAACATTTCCGAGACTTTGCAGTTTTAACTGGGGAAGAGGGTGGCAAAGTGGGTTCACGGCCATCTCCAACTCGCTTCCTCTCAGAGGCATGTATAGCTCCAGCGTGCAAAGAAAGAGGTCCTCTTGTACAAAGAAAATTTTAAAAAGAGATATATGTCCAAGCTCTTTGCTGCAAACTGCCGTAAATAGTTGGGAGGAGAGAAAGCCAAGGTAGTTGATTTCCCCCAGGACAGTGGAGAGCCGCTCAGTCTTGGAAAGAGGTCACCACTTTGCTAGAAACCTGACGTGACTTTTTTTTTCCCTTCTTTTCTCAAGCCTGCTTCTCTCAGGTGGATATAGTCATCTTGTTTCTTGGCTCCATCATGAACTGGAAGAACGCAGTTTTGTTCAGCAGTTATACAGAGTTCCTAAAACCCTGGGGACCAGGCCATGCATTGAGATTTTGTTGGTGAGAGAGAGTTCCAGAAATATCGGTTTTACTTTTCTCTGTTGTTGGCACCGACAGGGTTTGACGCGGAACTACCTGTTGGGTGGTCACTCATCAAGCGTGCCAAAGGGAAGGAAAAGAAAGGAAGATGTAGGTGCAGGATGCAATAAGGTGTCCCTTTTCGTGTGGGAATTGCAGTAAGATAAATCAAGAGCCGTTGGAGGATAGAAGAAGGCTCTCTACTGGAGTGGAAAACACTGATTTCCGTAGTCAGCCTTGCAAATAAACCATTGCTCAATGTAGACACCTGTGGTAGTTTGTATGTAACTAGCTCTCATAAGCTCATCGGAAGTGGCACTGTTAGGAGGTGCGGCTTTGTTAGTGGGTATGCCCTTCATGGAGGACGTGTGTCGCTGTGGGGGCTTTGAGGTTTCCTATGCTCAGTGAGTCAGTCAACTTCCTGTTGCCTGCAAGATGTAGGATTCCCAGCTATTCCTCCAGCCCCACATCTGCTTGCATGCCACCATGCTCACCTGTAAGCAGGGACTGCTTGTTCATTTCCCGGCTGCCCAGACCTGAATAATCACACAGAAACTATGTTAATTACGACACTGTTTGGTCTGTTAGCTCAGGCTTCTTATTAACTCTTACATCTTAAATTAACCCATTTCTATCAACCTGTGTATCTCCACGAGGCTGTGGCCTACCTGGTATAGTTCTGGCATGTTCTCCTTTGGCAGCTACATGGCATCTCCTTGACTTTGCCTGCCCTCTCTCTATTTCTTTCAGCCTGGCTATATTCTGCCCTGCCATAGGCTGAAGCAGCTTTATTCATTAACCAATAAGAGCAGCACATATACAGAAGGACTTCCCATATCACTCCCTACCATGATGATAGATATTGGACTGAACCTCTGAAACTGTAAGTGAGCCACACCAACTAAATGTTTTCTTTAAAGAGTTGCCATGGTCATGGTGTCTCTTCACAGCAATAAAACCCCTAACTAAAACAACACCAAAGCACATACAACTGAACACATGAATGTCCATGTGTAAACTCTGAGGCAATGAAACTCAACTCTAGTCTTTTTATTTATGAGTTAATTTATTAAGTCTCAAACTACTTCTGGGCAGGTGCTGTATCATAGCAAGAGAAATAACACAAGGATGCAGATAAGACATGACTTCTCCTCTCTAGGAGTTTGCCGTTCGTGGGTGGGAAGCACGGACACAGGCAGTTGTGCTGTAGGTTCATGGGCACTCTGATGGGTGGATCCGTGAGCACGTTATAGGAAAGTGATGGCCAGCCCTCTCCTGGCTGAGGACCAGAGGGCAAGGGGAGAGTGTCATTTAGGGAGCTGCATCAACAAAGTGCCATTGTTCTGTTCTGGATGCTAGAAATCCCAGACCAAGGTTCTGACAGGGTTAGATCTCTGGGAAGATGGTCTACCTCTCTCTATGTGCTCATGAGGGGAGAGGGGCAGGAGAAAGGTGATGGAACACATGAGCACATTTTCTGATGTGTTTTTTACTTTTTTTTTTTTTTGGTTTTTCGAGACAGGGTTTCTCTGTAGTTTGGAGCCTGTCCTGGAACTAGCTCTTGTAGACCAGGCTGGCCTCGAACTCACAGAGATCCACCTGCCTCTGCCTCCCAAGTGCTGGGATTAAAGGCGTGCGCCACCTTTTGCCCGGTGATCTTGTTTGCTTCCAATTTCCAGGAGGATCTATATATGTTTTTCTTTGGGTTTACCTTACAATTTTGCTTCTCTAGGCTTGTGAGCTATAAGCTTAATGTTCTTTGTTTATGGCTAGGGTCCACTAATGAGTGAGTACATACCATAATCATCTTTTTGGGTTTGGGATATTTCACTAAGGATAGTGTTTTCTATTTCCATCCATTTGCATGCAAATTTAAGGATGTCATTGTTTTTTACTGCTGAGTAGTGATGTGTTTTTTATAGATGTCCCAATCTTGTCAGATCAGATCCCACTATTTAAATTTTTTACATTAATCAGTCTATCTATCTATCCATCTATCCATCTATCCATCTATCTATCTATCATCTATCTATCTATCTATCTATCTATCTATCTATCTATCTATCTATCTATCTATCTATGTGTGTGGGCACTCTACATGTATGTGTCATTGGACAACTTGTGAGATTCAGTTCTCTCCTTCCACCCTTTGGCTCCTAGATATCAAACTCAGGTTGTCAGGCTTGGTTACAAGCAACTTTTCTCATTGAGCTATCTCAGTGTCCCCAAAGCTCTAATCTTATTATTTATTTTTTATTATATTCTTATATTATATTAATATAAGAATAATATATTATATTATATTATTCTTTTATTTTTCATTCAAAAAAATTTACACTTCCTCCCCTTCTCCTAGTCCCCTCCCGCTCCCCCACTACCCCTCCTCCCTCCCCCTGCTTCCTTAAGAGGGGGCAGGGTACCCTGACCTGTGGGAAGTCCAAGGCCCTCCCCCCTCCATCCCGGCCTAGGAAGATGTGCATCCATATAGACTAGATTCCCAAAAAGCTAATACATTCAGAAGAGATAGGTCCCAGTGCCATTATCATTGGCTTCTCAGTCAGCCCCCATTGACAGCCACATTCAGAGATTCTGGTTTGATCATATGCTCATTCAGTCCTGGTCCAGCTGGATTTGGTGAGCTCCCATTAGATCAGGCACACTGTCACGGTTGGTGGACCAGCCTCTCCCGGTCCCGATTTCCTTGCTCATCTTCTTCCACCTTCTGCTCTTCGACTGGACCTTGGGAGCTCAGTCCATTGCTCTGATGTGAATGTGGGTCTCTGTCTCTATCTCCATCCATCGGAC